>NSMO01006617.1:353-113637 GCA_002588565.1 Coelastrella sp. UTEX B 3026 | reverse complement strand
GGGTGGCGACCCCCATGCATGAAACCGCAGCTTTTGTCAGCGCATCTAACTTGTTGCATGGCTCAATAACTTTCACAGTGAGGCTCATGAGCCTTTGTGATCACACAGCAGTCAAAGTATGCTCCACAGCTGCTGCAGAGTTGCACCATCCTTTGGTGCTTCTATCGCCAGGCCGAGCTCTGCACTATACACAGGTTCACCACCACCAGCACCGGCACTGCTGCTATCATCTGCATAGTATGATGCCCAGGCATCCCCTCCGCTGTCAGTCTCTAGAACCTCAGAATCCTCGTCCCTGGAAGAGCAGCAGCAGCAGCAGTGAGTGGGCATCAACTGTCCAAGAACACCTGCTTGTTGGTCATGAGCATGATCACAACAGCCAAGCATATGCTAGAACGACAGCCCGCTTGTCCCAGCACATCATTAAAGGCCAAAATTTCGTACAAAACAAAACATCCTCAGGCCACGAGCATTAACTATCATGGTAGCAAAGCTGTCACGACAGTATAGCGGCTATACTGTTGAGTGTGCCAACCTATGAGCAGACCAACCACAGGGCATTCTATCATGCAGCAAACATCGCTTTATCTTTTCAGCAGGCAGGAGGACTGATCAGTGTTTCAGCCGCCATGCATACATTGTAGCAACTCACTCTGAGGCAGTAGGTGGTCCGGCATCAATGGTTGCATTTGCGTCATACTCTACACCAAAAATGGGGTTCTGTGTGTAAGCCTACAGCGCATTGAACGAGCATCAGGTTTGCAACAATGTCATTGACATACACTATTGGGACACGAACAGGAGGGACTCGCCAGACAGGAAAGGTTGGCAGCATGCAGAACCACTGCAGCCACACCAATCGAATCCAATGGGCAGCAGACAGACTAGCAATCTGCCCATAGGCAGGCTGCCATTCCTAGGATAAACAAAGCAGGGTGGAAAATTGACCTTTTAAAACTAGTGTTCTTCATTGATGCAAAGCTGTGCTCCCCCTGCTTCGCTGTCTTGCCTGGCGGGCATTGTATATCAAAACAACAAAACACATCAACTGCTGACGGCGCTGCATACACTGCCGCAAAGCACTCACACAAGTTGCCAGCTGAGATTGAAAGAATTGCTGCAAAGAGCAGGGGCACATGGTCACAATAGTCAAACGCCAGGCTGTTTTTGCATGAGCAAGGGAAAGTGGGGTGCTGGCTCACAACACTAGTGCACTGCAGATGCGGTTAAATCGATCACACCTGTAGCAGCGAATTCATCTCCTTATTTACATAGTCCAGTGTTTCCTTGGGGTCCACTTTGAAGCCCAGCACGTATCCACCACTCTGAGGAGTGGTCTCAATCACTAGTGCAGGACCAAACTTGCTGTCAGCCACACGCACAGACTTGACCTGGGATCATAGACATTGGCTTATGATGAGACTCCCCCGCCATGAGGTCATACATGATGAGCAAGACTGGTGGTGGACATGTGTGCTTGCAGCGATTGTTGCAGGCTTCATTTCGACAGGTGACCAAGGGGTTGTGCTTGAGCATGATGATGGGGAAACAAAGGCTGGGTCAGGCCTGATGTCAATGAAAGCAGGCTTAGTGCTGCCGCTACTGCCAGGTCACACAAGACATAACCACATTCGGCATTTGTCCCTGGCTGCCCATGCAGCATGTCCAAAGAAGCTGTTGAGTACTATTACATAAGCAGCAGACATGTCTGTACAGTGTCAGCGCTGCAGAAGAGCAGTCAATCAACCGCCAGCTTGCGAGCGATAACAGGATTTTGCCCTTCTTTGATGTATCTGCATTGCTACTATAGGCCTAGTCATCGTACCTGCAGGTATGGTATGCTGACATTGAATGCTGTGTTTGTGTTGCTGTGCCAAACGACCCTGATATTTGTGATGTAGAATGTCCCAAGGTTGCCTGTTTCACTTGACAGGTTCCAGACCCCATTAACCTTGCTGTAAGCAGCCTCACGAGGTAGCAACTTCAGCTCTTTTTCTGTCATCAGGGCACCTGTGGCACAATGGACACACTGATGTTTAGCACTCGACAGCCACACAGTTTCAGGTGGCAATTGCTGTACCAAGGGGGTGTGGTGGGCTCAGAACCCCTGCTGTTTTGCCCAGACCTCAGGCACCTCCCTATCACAAGGTTGTGTTGACCCTGTTGGGTACTGTCCCAGGAACGCTGTCCTGCCGCGTGGCCTATCGATGGCTGGCCACTCTCCTTCAAAGAGTATCTGCTGCACCGAAGTTGGCCCCAAGCCCACTGCCTGAGCCTGTTCGGCATCAAGCAAGCAAACTGCATGCTTGGTTGCTAATAGACACAAGGCCCCTGAAACAATGTAAGCAGCAATGCCAGGGCGCTGCTGACCTCTGAGCCGCAGCTCTCTGTAGGGCCTGCTGGCTTCATACGCTGACACCAGGGCTTGCAGTGCTGCTGGTAGGCTTGGGCTGCCTTCTGTCAGGGCGGTGAAGATGAACTCGAACCGCTGCTGGTTCATCTTGGTTAGTATGTACAGGGCTGAGCAATTGCCTGCAGTTCGGCATCATAGAAGCAATGTATCAAGGGATGGTAGCCGGTGTGCAGGGCAACCTGGCAGTGCTTGAGCTGCCACATGTGCTGTTCAGAGCAGCTGCTGGCCCAGGTCACGAAGCAGTAGCATGTTTTATAGCATTACTGGCATGCAGAAGCGGACATCTGCCAGTTCGTGTGGAATACGGAGTGGTGCAGGATGCAGACCTTTTAAACGGGAGGTAGCCGGCCTGATCGTAAGTGTGGTGATGTTGTTGTATCCCATGCTTATGTTTGTGCGGCTCTGCTTTTTGCTGGTCCACATCAGGCGTAGGTTTGTCAGCAACATCTTGCCTCCTTCCCCATTGTTGCCTTTGGTGTCCTCAACAGGATCCTGCCATAGTGCATGCACCAAGCAGCAGCTGCAGATGCATCGGTGTTTGTAGGCGCAATCGCCTCACGCAACAGAGTTTGCTGCTCATGTTTGAGAACTTACAAACGTTTCCAGTATCTCTTCGCCCCTTCTACACTGCAAAGCTGAGACTGCAGTGTCAAAGCGGATTTCCCGGTCTTGCCACAGCTCTTCTGCTGACTTCTTGCCAAACAGGACACCAGCTAAGTCCTCCATCGCAACGAATATCTCAAAACACGGCGGATTCTGATCAGAACAAGCGGATGCAGATCTTGAGCTTTGCAGTGTGCTGCATGTGTCCGGGAGTGCCGGTCAGGACGCCTTCCGCCTTCAGCTGCCGTGCCGGTAGCAGGTGAAGCCCTCAGAAGTGGTCTGTAGATGGAACTGCAAACATGCACTCGTCCAAACTAGCTTGATTGAACCTGCAAAGGGTTTTCACACTTTACATAACGTTTTGTCCTCCTACGGCCAGCGCCATCGTCGACCCATCACACCACGCCAGGCTATGTGTCTATAGAAGCTTGGTTTGGAGTCCTGGCTTGCTCATGCCCTATCTGTGCTGACTTTGGTTGACCTGTACAGCTGAGTTCAGTTTGTCCCGTCACGGTGCATTCGTAGCTGCGGTGCTTTGTGCCATGAAGCTTGTTCTGCACAAGGTGTTACTGTAATCTGTCAAAGATGATTGGGACTGTGCCATCCATACCAGAGCACAGCAAATCCATAGGCAAGATAGGGCGCAAGACAAGCCGGAAGCTGGTGCTAGCAGTAAAAACTTGGGGAAGCGAAGAATCGATTCATACCTGGAAGTATCTCAAATCGCATTTGCTGCAGGTGGGTGGCGAGGCCGGCTTTGTAGCGGCTGCAGCGGCCCAGTAGCAGTTGTTGCAGCAGGAGAACCCCTGACCGCCTGCTTCTGCAACAGTATACCCAATCTGCTGAGTGACAATAGCCAGCCACTCGGCATGTTTGGTTGCTGTAGTACATATGCATAAGCCGCTTGGTTTCTGATGGTGGGCAATTGCACTTGCTCTTTTGCAGACCAAGGATGGCACATGGGATGATGAGCTGGTAGTGGTGCATGTGTCCAGAAGCAAAGACAAAGACAAGAATGAGCGATGGGACCAGGGCGGAGCTGTTATTGCCAGCCTGCAAACAGCACTGCAGCCGTACAAGCATGACGTGTTTGATCTGGAGGTGACACACCATTCCTGCACAGATGCCAGGTCACATGCTTGCTGTCATGTTTCAAGCAACAGCAAAGTACTGGGCTGATTTCTGCGGCGCTCACGGCTCGCATGCCAGGCACCTGCCCCCAGCATCCCCCGTGCCTGTGCCAGCATGCCTTTACCATTCACGACCTCCCTGCTGCAGGGTGATGCTGGGCCACTGTTGGTTGATGTTGCAAACAAGGAGCAGGCCGACATCCTAGTCTTAGGTGCGGATCATAGGGCTCCGTGGTTTGTTGACAGATGCCAGCGTGTCCAGCTGCAGCAAGCCATGCTGCTTGTGCTCTGGTGCAGCCTGTGAAGTCTTCTCCCTCTAACATGTGTGCAGCACAAAGCAGCGCACAAAGTCACCGAGACGCGTCCTGGTTGTGTTCCTGCAGCTACCCGTGGCCGCAACGTCATGAAGAAGGCCATGATGGGTAGCATGACAGACTTTGTCATGCAGCGTTCTGGCTGTGCTTGTCTGGTGGTGAAACCACAGGTAAACCAGCAGCTGCTCATAGCTAAACCGCAGGGCAGTTGTCAGGCAATGTCAACATGCTGTCTCACAAGATATGGGGTGCACAACACAAGCACAGTTGTTCGTGGTCCTGCGCGGCTCCTTGTACAGGCGGTGCTTGGGACTCCGCTGACATCCAGTTGCCATTCCTGCAGGTTGGAGCTGGTGATACATATCGGATGAAGAGTGCAGCACAGCCATCAGGCACATCAGCAGTGGTGAGAGGCGTACGACTTCCCTGGCTGTGGTTGCATGTTGTCGGCATGTTGGCTGTTGACCTGTCAGTGCATGCCAGGAGATACAGTGTTACAAGCTGCTCTGTATAACGGCCAGCAGAGCTGCAGGCTGTTGCAGCAGCATAGGCATGGTGCTGAGGTTCTGTGTTGTTGCTCTGCAGCTGCCAAATCTGCAGCCGCCTCGCTCTCAAAGCCCTGGAGGCAGCCCCATGTATCGCACTGGCAGTCTACCTAGTATCACACCATTCAACAGACGTGTAGCTATAGCATACGACACAACAGCAAGTGGCAGACTCTTGCTCAAATGGGCAGCAGACAACATCCTGGAGCCAGCAGACAACATTTTTGTGGTCAGGGCTGTGCCCAAGGTATGCCTGCTGTGCTGGTCAGTGACAGGTGACTAGTTCTGCACCCAGTGATGCAGCTCATTCGTCTTTGGATGTTGCAGCCAGGATATGCTTGCATTGCATGTCACTGACAGGTCACCAGCGTCGAAAGCAGAAGTGCTTGCAGAACATCAGTAGGTATAACAGCTGCAGCGCATGATAGAGAAGGCAGTTCAAAGCATCACTGCTCGAGTGTCTCGGAGCTGCAATGACCTGGCAACACACTGTCTTGCAGATGCGCAGACCTGGCACATCCTTCGCTGACAAGAACAGTGTACAGCGGCTGGCTGGTGATTCCTTGCAAGGGCTGCCTCATATAACCACCTTCAATCTGCCACAGGTACGTCTAAGTTAGCTTTGCTGTAATGCACTGTGCCAGTGCAAACGATGCTGTGATGTCTGGTGTTAAAGGGCAACTGTATCTTGTACTGCTGTGCGAGGTTGTGCCAGCACACAACAGCCCTTCACAGCAGAGCCATTTTGTGGTGTGCCTGCAGGTACAAGGCAATGCTCGCAAGTCGGTTTTGAACTTTGTGGCCAAGGAGTCTGTTGACCTGCTCATCGTCGGCATGTACAAGCCTAGCACCCGCAGGAAAGGTCTGGGCCTTAGGGGGAACGCAACCATCATAGCAAACAGGTGGGTCGGCTGTTCTCTGCCGAGTATCTTATCATGTGGGTCACATAGCCATGGGTGGCCTGGTATCACCTGGTAGGTGGCTATACATGTGTTATTGTGAGATGACAGAGAGGTTTGCGCATGCTGACGTCCACAGCTATCACTGATCCCTTGACCGCAGTATCGGCTAGTAGCTGCCATTTGCTCAGGGTTACTCAATGGGTAGATTTGGCTCAGCTGGTGGTCAGCAGTAAACACCATTGACCGCATGGCTGTAGGCTCTTGCTTCTTGACAAGCTCATGAGCTCAATGGTTCACCATCTGCACCACTTTGCCACTCAGCGGCAGCTTGAATATGCATGCTTATCCTGCAGGAGTGGCTGCCCCTGCCTAGTGGTGCCCATGAGCGATGCAGCACTGCAAGCTTCTGTGAGAGATGCTGACCTGGCTGAACTGGCAGCAGCAGAGGAGGAGGAGCTGGCTAGCGGCAGTGAAACTGACACAGATGATGATGAACCTGGCTCACCAACAGCAGCAGCAATAGCAGCAGTAGGCATTCCAGGGGACAAAGGAGGTGATAAGGGAGACACTGACGAGGAGGCGCAAGCCCCGGGCGCGGTCACACTGCCAAATAAGGAGCAGGATGCAGCAGGATCCCCAGAGCCAGGTGGCTTAGCCAGCTTTAGGAGCGGCAGTGCAGCAGCAATCAAGCAGATCAGGGCACCCTTGGAAGCGTTGTTCAAGCGGCGTGGGGCTTCCAGTTTCAGTGATACGGGGTCGGCTGTAGGATTTGAAGCTCGCAGGGCGGCGTTGCTGTCCTGCTTGCAGGGCAATGCTAGCAGCTTGCAGCCAGGCCGCTACACTGTGGAGGTTGATAGCCATGGTGAGTGACAGGGATCCTGAATGATGTGCCATGAGTTGAGAGGTCATGGTGGCAAGTGGTCATGTTCTATGTCTTGCTTGCGTTGTGCTCCTAACAAGCATCCTACAAAAAACTCCTCAGCTGCCAACCCATGCACACGCCTCAACCACCGCAGGTCAGCAGGTGTGGTTGCTCTGTGCTCCTGTTGCTGTAGGTGTTGTGAAAAGCATAAAGGCACCTGGGGAGAAGCATCATCATCTGTCTACACTATCAACACCAGACCCCAATAGTATGCCGGCAGACCCAGCTGTTGTGCCAGATGCAGTTGATGTCAGCGCAGTACCAGTGGATGCACGCCGCAGTGATCCTGAGCTGGTGATGGTAGACTCCTTGGAGGGCGGCATCCCGGAGAAAGGCGGTCGCGTAGCCGAGGGGGCTCTACTCAAGAACACTGCTGGCAATGTCACTGTGCAACAGCTGAGGCAGGTGCTGGCAGAGAGGGAAGCAGAAGTACACGCCCTCAAACAGCAGCTGGACCAGCTCTCAGCTGCTTCACCCGCTACTACTGAGCAATAGTCTGCACAAATACCGATGCTGCTTTGGGCCAGCCTGCCTGTTGTCTGGCTGCCTGGCAACAGCGCTTGTGAGACAGTTGTGTGGCCTGGTAATATCCTTGCTAACGATGCGACAATCCAGCATGCATGGACAGCTGCATGCGCCCGGGCACGATACTGTTTCCAGATGACAAGGCGCCAAAGCGGCTGAGTGCGTGACGTGCCCCGCACGTTGGATTCCGGAGCCCAAGGGTGCAATACAGCATCGTCATGTGGCAACTTGCGAACACCTCCGACGGATCCCGATCGCTAGCACCCTGCATGAATAGGATGTTTCAGAAGTGTGGCGCAGGTTCCTTGGGCTGTATGGCAGGAAGCCGAATGGATATGTAACACGCCACCATCATTTCCGCTCTTACGACCCACATTGCCCCGCAAAACTCTTGTAAGCACATTGTTAGGCTGCGCTTGAACTAATCTGTGTTGTTGCTGCCCGACCATTTCTGGCCGCAGCACATTAGTGGTCTTGAGAGTGCTTTACAGGAGGCAGCATGGCGCACAGCCTGGGTGCCCAACGCTCTGGCGTGCTGGCATCCAGCACAACACGCCAGAGCACAGTTAGACTTGCGCCCAAGCGCGCTCTTGGCCGTGCGAGGCATGCTCTGAAATGCCAGGCATCATTGGGTGCCACCTCTTTCATGGGAGCCCGTGTCGTTCGCCAGGCAGCACCACAGAATGTTTCAAGGAGATCAGCAGCAAAGGGCAGGACGGGGCGTATGGTAGTTAAGGCCATGTTTGAGAGGTTTACAGAGAAGGCCATCAAAGGTTTGCATGCAGAGCTTCATGCCTCGTGGCTGTGAAAGCATGCGTAGCAGATCTCTATCTACTGTGGCAATAATTGGCAACAATGTTCAGCCGCAACCTGGTCAAGCAGGCAGCCTGATGGCCATTTAAACTGTGCTGCTGCTTGGCTGTTGCCAGTACCTGACCCTGTTCTTGTCCTGCCGTTGCATGCAGTGGTCATGCTCGCTCAGGAGGAGGCTAGGAGGCTCGGTAAGTACAATGGTTGCTTCGCAGGACCCTGGCAGCATGTTTCCGCTTCAGGCAGCAGCTGACTTCCCTGGTTCTGCTGCTGCAGGCCACAACTTTGTGGGAACGGAGCAGATTCTGTTGGGACTTATTGGAGAATCAACAGGTATCGCAGCAAAGGTCCTGAAGAGCATGGGAGTCAACCTCAAGGACGCTCGTGTTGAGGTGGAGAAGATCATCGGCAGGGGCTCTGGTTTCGTCGCCGTCGAGATTCCATTCACACCGCGCGCAAAGCGCGTGTTGGAGCTTTCGCTTGAGGAGGCACGCCAGCTGGGTACGTTCGCAGAGCGCAAGCAGCTTTCAGCTCCAGCCTTCAGCCTGCATAACGCTTTCTGGCTCTGACGGTTGCTTGCTTTCCGCAGGCCACAACTACATTGGCACCGAGCACATTCTGCTGGGTCTGCTGCGTGAGGGCGAGGGTGTCGCTGCTCGTGTGCTGGAAACCCTGGGTGCTGACCCCTCAAAGATCCGTACTCAGGTATGCTGCTGCTCTCAACTAGGGCTTTGCATTTGGCATGCGGTGGGTTGCATGATAATAATGTCGAATGTTGCCAGCTCGTTGTCTGGATGTGGTGTTGTTAGCAACCATCTTTGTACTGTCATCTGTTCTTGGAGAGTCAATGGCCAGTAGACATTGCAATCAGCCAGCAAAGCAGCAGCAACCAATTAGCAGGTTGCAGCACAGAAGCAAGAACAGCCCAACAGATGGCATAACTGGTTCTGGCGAAATCTGCAGTATGTATTTCGTATACAGCCAGTTAGAGATTTTTTAGTGCGTAATGGTGTAGGTAGATAGTCGTCAGCACCCAGCTGAGCTGTGGCTTTCTGGCTGTGTATTGCCGCAGGTCATCCGCATGGTTGGTGAGAGCCAGGAGGCTGTTGGTGCTGGTGTTGGTGGCAGCTCTAGCGGCAGCAACAAGATGCCAACACTGGAGGAGTACGGTACAAACCTCACCCGCCAGGCAGAGGAGGTGAGCACTGTCGGCGTGCCTGCTAGCTCATGTGACTTGTTCAGCTGTAGCTGTGGCGGATGGTAGCTGAATCACCAGCCACTGCTGTTTAGTTGTCAGGCTGTGCACTAGCAAATCTTGTTTTAGCCACTACCTGCCATAGCATGTACTTCTGGCTTTGCGATAGGATGAGCAAGTGAATAGTGATCGCAGCGGGCTCTCGAGAGTCAGAATCACATGTGCTGATTCATCTGTTGACTGTTTGCTGTTCTGTCATGTGCTCTTGCTGTAGGGCAAGCTTGACCCTGTTGTTGGGCGCAAGAAGGAGATTGAGCGTGTGATCCAGATCCTTGGTCGCCGTACCAAGAACAACCCCTGCCTCATTGGTGAGCCAGGTGTCGGTAAGACAGCTGTGGCTGAGGGTCTGGCGCAGAAGATTGCAACAGGAGATGTGCCCGAGACAATCGAGGGCAAGCAGGTGCGACATACAGCTGTTAAGAGTCTATATGTATGATCCAGCATACCCACCGTTGATGAGAGCTGTCTGATTCTGAGCTGTCTGGTCTGATGGTTACAGCAACTGTTGGGCTACATGTCCGAACCCACCTGGTAGAGTTGTTGGTAACCAGCGCCTGAGCATCTCTGGCATTTAAACTGTTGATCCGGTGTTACTCTTATAACATAATCGCCACAGAGTCGTGATCTGCAGTGTGGGCTCATCTGTGCTGTATGTCGTGCAATCGCAGGTGATCACCCTGGACATGGGTCTGCTGGTTGCTGGTACCAAGTACCGTGGTGAGTTTGAGGAGCGCCTCAAGAAGCTCATGGATGAGATCAAGCAGAACGATGAGATCATCCTGGTGAGTGCATGGAGGATGTCATAGCAACCGGCGGTGCACTTGGGGCAGTAGGATACTTGAAGTATTTGCAGCACTCACG
This sequence comes from Coelastrella sp. UTEX B 3026, assembly GCA_002588565.1. NCBI lineage: Eukaryota > Viridiplantae > Chlorophyta > Chlorophyceae > Sphaeropleales > Scenedesmaceae > Coelastrella > Coelastrella sp. UTEX B 3026. Next base: position 103,357 of record NSMO01006617.1, on the reverse strand, counting down.
TGCAATGCTATGCTAGAGCACTACCGTGTGACAGGGTGGTCTCTGCCGGCAGTGGCAGTACTGTTCTAGTAGTCGCATCAGCCGGCACTGGCTACGCACTTGTCGTCTGTAAGAAGCAGTAACAGTGCTGTGAGTGTGTCAGACTGCAGCAGCCGTGCATCTGCTGCACAAGTTATGAGTGCATAGCTGCCAGGTTCTGGAGCCAAGTAGCAACCGAGGTGACTGTCTCTACTCTCTTGTTTCTGTATTCACCAGCTCAAGTACCACATGGCTGCCAGCTGGCCAAACTGTTAGGAGTAACCCGCTGACGGTTGCTGCCATGTGATTTGCTGCTGCTGCTGCAGATGATTGATGAGGTTCACACCCTGATTGGTGCTGGTGCAGCTGAGGGTGCCATTGATGCTGCCAACATCCTGAAGCCAGCTCTGGCTCGTGGTGAGCTGCAGTGCATTGGTGCAACAACACTGGATGAGTACAGGAAGCACATTGAGAAGGATCCAGCACTGGAGCGGTGAGTTAGGGTTGCAGGGGCTGCAATGCATTTGTGGCGCTTCTAAGGCTGTGTGGGTTTTGTGGCAGCTGGGCAAGATAGCTTGCTGTAGCACTGTCTCGTGTGTAGCATCTGAGATGGGGGTTTCTGGTTGGCAGACAGCAGCTCTGCAACATGGGAGCTGCAGCGAAACAGCACATGCCCACCCCTCTTTAGCAGCCTCTTGACTTGTTGTTGGCCGGTTGTGCGTGTGTTTGTATCCACAGTCGTTTCCAGCCTGTGACAGTCCCCGAGCCCACCATTGAGGAGACCTACGAGATCCTCCAGGGTCTGCGTGAGCGCTACGAGACCCACCACAAGCTGCGCTACACAGACGAGTCTCTGATGGCAGCAGCCAAGTACAGCAGCCAGTACATCAGCGATCGCTTCTTGCCTGATAAGGCTATCGATCTGATTGATGAGGCAGGCAGCAGGGTTCGCCTCAGGCACATCCAGCTGCCGGAGGAGGCACGCGAGCTCGATAAGGAGCTGAAGCAGGTAGGGTTGATTACTGTTGCAGCTTTGCTACTGCTACCCATATACGTTGTCAGCAATGGATGCTGTGGTTGCTGGTCTGCAGTCTTGTTGTTGTCAGCAGGTTGGGTTGCATGGCTGAAAGTGTCTTGTGTTGATATGCCTGGCTTTGTGAGCCATTGCAGGTCACCCAGTACATCCATGAAAGACTCTGGTCATTGTCCGATTGTGCTTTATGTGTTGCTGCTGCAGGTGACCAAGGACAAGGATGCTGCAGTTCGTGGTCAGGACTTTGAGAAGGCAGGTCAGCTGCGTGACCGTGAGATGGAGCTGAAGTCAAAGATCAGCGCTATCATTGCTGGAGCCAAGGAGCAGGGCAAGGCAGAGGCAGAGAGCGTAGAGGGCGGTGGACCACAGGTAAGGAGCAGCTGACAGTACAAGCTTTGGCTCTGACTATTGCTCTCAACGCAGTAGCGAGAGGGTGGAAATGCTGTGCTTGCGCGCGCTTCTTTTTTCTAGTGTGATCCTGTGTCGGTGTACCAGATGAGGTGCCAGTGCAGCGCAGTGCTTAAAAAGTAAGAAGCGGAGTGCCTGTATTTGGGAGCCACATCTGTCGAAGGGTTTGTCGAATCTGACATGGCTTGCATCTGCAGTCACTATGCTGGTAAAGCTTGTGTATGCTGGGAGGACGGCGAACAGCTGATTCGACCTCTGCTCATTGACAAACACCTCGCGCTCTGCTGATGTGTGCAGGTGACAGACGCAGACATTGCCAACATCGTTGCTCAATGGACCGGTATCCCCATTGAGAAGGTGTCAGCTGATGAGACAGAGCGCCTCATCAAGATGGAGGAAGTGTTGCACGGACGTGTCATTGGGCAGGAGGAGGCTGTGTCAGCTATCAGCAGGGCTATCCGCCGTGCTCGTGTGGGCCTGAAGAACCCCAACAGGCCCATTGCCAGCTTCATCTTTGCAGGACCTACAGGTGTGTGGAGGGGTTGGGGGCAGTGGGCGGTAACAGCTGGAATCTGTGACGCAGTTCCGCAGTTTTGCAGTCTTGAACAGCATATCAGTCAGCCGGGCAGTGATAGCTGTTAACCAGGCAGTGACTTGGCATCGACCTGGCCTGCAACATGCAAGTGTTGCACTTGGCAAGTAACATACTAGCGTAGGATGTGGTGTCAGGAGGATGATCCTGTATAGGTGCCCTTTGCTGGGGTTTTGAAGCGTGTCAGCCTTTGATGTGCAATATGTCAGCGTACTAGGATTGAGCTCCAGACTCTTGACACTGTGGGGTGCAGCAAAGTGACTTTGTTCTGCTGTGATGCCATCGCATGTTTGCAGGTGTGGGTAAGTCTGAGCTTGCCAAGACCCTTGCCAACTACTACTTTGGTAGTGAGGAGGCCATGGTTCGCTTGGATATGTCTGAGTTCATGGAGAGGCACACAGTCAGCAAGCTGATTGGTTCACCACCAGGTTATGTGGGTTACCAGGAGGGTGGCCAGCTCACAGAGGCAGTCAGGCGGCGACCATACACCGTGGTGCTGTTTGATGAGATTGAGAAGGCACATCCAGACGTCTTCAATATGATGTTGCAGGTCAGTGGCTGGGCAGTTGTGGGGGGTTTGTAGGGTTGGTGCACTCCTGACAAGTGGCTGTTGCAGGTCAGTGGCTGGGCAGTTGTGGGGGGTTTGTAGGGTTGGTGCACTCCTGACAAGTGGCTAAGTGATGTTCTGTTGGTGGTGACTTCCATGTGTTGCAGCAGGGTGGTGTGAACCATTGCATGTAGTCACCAATGCCTTTGGGGCCTTGGGCCAGCAGTACAGCCTTTGTCAGCAATAGCCATCATGGCCGCAAACTATTGACAGCAGCACAGCAGCTGAGGTTGGGCATTCGGGACCACCGCTGATGACAATGCATGTTCGTGCGCGTGCACTTGCAGATTCTTGAAGATGGTCGTTTGACCGACAGCAAGGGCAGGACTGTTGACTTCAAGAACACTCTGATCATCATGACCAGTAACGTTGGTGCCAGCGTTATTGAGAAGGGTGGCCGCAGCTTTGGCTTCTTCCTGCGCCCAGATGACGAGGAGACTGAGCAGGTAGGAACCGCAGTGATCAACCGTGTGCTTTGAAACAAACTGCCTGCAGTTGCTCAACCACAATGCATGTGTGGATAGGTGTGGCACGTATCTGTTTTTGCTGTGTTGCTATCACGTCTCTGCGACTGGTTGGAGAGGTGCAGACAGGTGATTCTTTTTACTGGTTCGTGCAGAGGCATAGACAGGAGGCGTGCTTTTCATATCATTGGTGTTGCCAGCTGTGCCGCTGCATTGATATTTGCCGACCATCATGCTGATTGTGTCCCGCCTGGCACTACGTAACTTATTTGCAGGACATGAGCTACAGCCGCATCAAGTCCCTTGTGAATGAGGAGCTGAAGAGCTACTTCCGTCCCGAGTTCCTGAATCGTCTTGATGAGATCATTGTGTTCAGGCAGTTGACCAAGAAGGAGGTGAAGCAGATCGCTGACATCATGTTGAGGGATGTCTTCAAGCGTGGTGAGGAGAAGGGCATCAAGATTGAGGTCACAGAGAAGTTCAAGGACAGGTGAGAGCAGGGCTGGATGGAACTGCGAGTCATAGGTCACTAGGGACATGCACAACAGATGCACAGGACACTGGAAATACTGCAGTATGCAGGCCTTGATGCAGGGTTCCGTCTGGACCTCGCATTCAGCTGTCACTTACACATGATTGCAAATGAGAAGGGTTACGCATAGCAGTGTTTGCTGTTGTTGTGCAGCGAGCTGCTAGTGTCTACTTCACACCAAACATCATGAGCTTCAGTGCTTCAGTGTTTGCGATGCCCTTCCATTGACACCTTGGTCTTGCTGTGTTGCTCTTGCTGTCAAGAACATCGGAAAAGCTTGGTGGCATCCGTCTGCACTGCATGTTGGTTTGACGCCGCTGTCTGGTATCTGTGACTTGCAGGCTTGTGGATGAGGGCTTCAACCCCGCCTATGGTGCTCGCCCCCTGCGTCGTGCCATCATGCGCCTCATTGAGGATTGCTTAGCAGAGCGTATCCTTATTGGCGACATCAAGGAAGGCGATGTCGTCATCATGGACGTGGACCCTGATGGCGCTATTGCTGTGCTAGCAGGCGACAAGAAGATGCGGCAAGTAATGGACGCAACACCAGCTGGTATCTCATAAGCTGCTAGTCTTCACTTCTTCAATCTCCCTCTAGCCTCAGAATCAGCTGCTAGAGCAAGTGATGGTGCCTTGTGGCCATTGCTTGTGGCGCTTGGCGTGTCCTGCAGCCTGGGGTGGTGATGGAAGTGTTGGGGCTTCTGCTTTGTAGGCGGGTAGCTGTATGCAGTAGCTGGGTGTTGTAGCTTCTGAGTTTCTTGTGCACTAGGCAGGTGGCAGGGCAAAGTACCAGCTGGGCTGGTCGGGGTTTTGTGTTGTGGGTAGCTGTCAAGTTGGTGCCAAAAGTTGTGTGCTGCAGCAGCTGCAGGAGAAGCAGCAGCAATAACTGCAGCTGGATTAGCCTCTCTTACTCTGGTGGCTGGGTCTGTTTGCCTTGACTGGATACTATATTTGTAGACTCTTGACCCGTATGGTTACCAAAAGAGTGAATGCAAATGCTCATGTTTCTTTGGCTGGGCCGGTTGCATGAGTGCCATGTATTGCTGGCACCCGAGTAGTAACCATATCGTGTGTACATGGCCTGGATTCCACCTGTGTGACCTAGGCATATTGTTAGGCACTTGGATGCAGTTATGCGGGCAGCATAGGTTGCTCGTGCTGATCATCCTTGTACATATGCCACACAAGGCATTGTTGCTTGATGCAACTCACAGCGTGATTGTGCATTGATGAGTGGTCTGGGTTTCTTTGCTATGGGATGCGGACCTTGACCGTGTGTGAGCATTCAAACTCATAGCATTGCTGATTGGAGGCTGTGTAAATCTCTATTACAGTTGTGGAAGGAGTCTCCCTGGCACACTGTGTACACATGTCAGAGCTTTGTCATGAGCAGCCCAAGACTCTTTCGGGTGGCGTACCCCATGCATGGCACAACAGCTTTTGCCAGCGCATCTATCCTGTTTGCATTGGCTCAGTCTCTTTTACACATGTACGATCCAACCTGCTGACTGTTGTGCACTGTTGTGCAGTGTGAGAGACTGTACGCAATGCACAACAGTTGCTGCCACGTGATGGGTGATGCTTGCTTGGGCCACCATGACAACCATCCCTGACTGCAGCATGCGCTATCATGTGCCATTAGGAATAGAATCGGCGTGCCTAACCTGGGATCAGCAATGCAGGACTGCATAGACCTTGCATCATGAACATGCATAGACGACTATTACGAAGTTTTTGCTTCTGTTACAGACGTTGCATTGCGAAGATGCCTTTCATACCTAGGCGCTGATGACGCGATCATTACAGCAGTATATATACATATACTGATATATATCTGGAATCAACGAACCCCGGGGAGACTGTTTTCAGCCCAGCGCTGCCACGTTCACAAAATATTATGAAGTTTTACTTCTGTTATATAGCCACGACAACGGCGGTGTGGTGCTGCCTACAGCCCAATAAAGTCGCTCACGGGCCGGCGACCGAGACGCGGCTAGCGCAGAACTACGTGGTGCGCGTCACCATCGCAGCGCATTCGCAGATTCAGCAGCAGCATATGCAATATGTGGTTCACCATTCAATCGGTTCAGACAATTCTACAGAAAAGGCCCGTGGCCGCGACTTGAGTGTAACTGTTGCGACCGCTCCGCTCGAGCTCAATAGTTCAGTCGTCGTCGGCAGCCGGTCTTTCGCTCTTGCATGTTACAGAAGGCATACAAAAACGCCAACAGCACCAGCCCGACAGACTTGCACGGAAATCCACCATACACCGCCAGCTGATAATACACTGTGTTTGCTTGAACTGCAGCATCATGCATTCCATACCATGTGCATCTGCGAAGGCGGTTTGATAACAGTAACACAGGATCACTGCTCCCTGCCAGCCTCCAATACTACACTCATCCAGTGATCCTGTAGTACATGAACAGTTCACAAGCCTGAGTATGCCTCCCCGCCCAACACAAGTCACATACACTGCCATTTGAAGCACTGCTCAGCCACTGAGCTGACTATACTAGCAGATGCTGGGGGACACAACCCCAGAACCATACAACCGACTGTGCATTGCAGAATACTGTCTTGCGAAACACACAGCTCGTAGCACTGCTGTTGAAGCATAATCACCGCTGGCAATATGATATCCACATCTGCAACCAATGCCGTCAACACCCTTGCCTAGCCAGCCTGATTGGACCACAAAGCAGCTGCAGGTCAAAGCTGGCATGCAACCACTGGTCAACTATGCATGCACAGAGCATGACAGCCAACGGTACAATGTTGACTTCAGCACACATGCATGTCTCCAAAGTGCAGATGCAAAGCACCGCCATCTGTTTCATCTGTGATGGGCAATGTGGTGCAAATGAGCCATACCAGTATATCACCATTGCTGGACCTTTGCAACACAGAAATAAGCACATCCAATAAACTTCATAAGCACAACTCATGTCAGCACTGATCCTGGTCGATTGCACACAGATGCACTGCCTTTGCAACTGCTATGTACATACACTGCGCTGGTACTCCAGATATGGGCAACTTTCATATTTGCGTATGGTGTAGAAAAAACATCGCAGACACACATGGTGAGCTTCGAACAGTCAAGCAGCACATGCCAATGCCTCTGATATACGCTGATAGCCCTTGTGAAGATTGTGCTTCACGCACTGTACATCCTTCACGATTTGTAAAACCCCCTCGCGAAGCACAGCCTTCACGCACACCACCCCTTCTATCAAGCTGGGCTAGCTGCAGCTGACCGCTCAGGCCAGTTCACTGCACTGCAAGCTGCTGCGGCTGCAGCGGTGGCAGCTGCTGGTAATGCAGGAAGCCAGCCTGCTGGTGGTGGTGTCAACGGCAGCGGCGGCCTAGATGCCATGATGTTGGACAGAACAAAGAGTCGCAGGACTGCGTTCTCTGGAAACAGCGGCAGCACTGGGCCTCCTGCAGGCACCAAGCGTCTGTTTGCTGTTGGAAGTGAGGAGTGCTTGTTGCCTTTGAAGAAGGTAGGTCAGCGTTCAAGAGCTCTTCTGGTGGTCTACGCCTGGGTGCTTATGTGTGCAGATGGCTGTTGTTTGCACTTGGCTTTGTTCAACACAGCATGCTACCTTCAACACAGCGTACGGGTTATGCTGCAAGAACACTGGGGCTGCGTAAGTGGCATGGATTCTGGCCCTCTATATCAAAGCTATGCATATCTATCCAGTTGAGGTTACTTATGTGCTGTATTAAGTGCACCTGTTGCAGCTTCACTATGCTGCTTTGTCATGTTTGTCTGACTGTTTGTTTGACTTTTAGGTTGCCCGTGAGACCAGCGACACCGGTGAGGATGCTGATGGTATGGAAGTGACACCCAGCAGCCCCAGCATCCAAGAGAAGGAAATCAACAAGGCAGTCAGCCAGCCAAGCAACACCAATGGCAACACAAGCGGCTCAAACGAGTCTGAAGGCAGCAAACGGTGAGCTGGTATGCCAAGGTTGTTTGTGGCTTGTCTGCTTGCTGAGGTTATGCCGCATGCCTGGGCTGCAGACCAGAGCATGGACTGCTGATGGTTATGTTGAATACTGTCTAATCATGGTGCGTATCAGCTTTAAGCAGGAAAAAAAACAGCATCTGACAGCGTGTTGTCACTGCTGGTGTTCCTGCAGGCGGCAGGGTACTGCTCAAGCTGAAGGTAGCAACCCCACTAATGGCAACAGCAGTGGCAATGGCTGCAGCGTGAAGGACAGCAATACTGGCACAAACACAGGTATGACACTGTTATCCGTGCTGGCCGTTGTTGTTACGGTTGTCGGTATCACAATGAGAGCTCATGCATGTTGGTTGGACTTGCGCACTTTATCTGGCCATGATGTTTGTGTTTTTCTGCTCAATGCGTCAGCTGCAGTCTCATGTTGCAGAGTCAGGAGGATCTCTGGGCTGTTTTATGTTTCTCACTAGTTTATTGCTTGTCCTGCAATCCGCCAGGTAATGGAAACGGCAATGGCAATGGCACAAGTGCCTTCCATCCTGTTGGCCACCACCATCACAGCCACAACCGCCAGCAGCCCGCATCTGTCGCTGCACATCGCGCCAACAACTTCAGCACCAACCAGCTGCAACTGGGAGGCAGCAGCCGTAATCAGCATCACCACTACAGCAGCCATCCATTCCACACCAATGGTGGTGAGGCTAGCAATGGCTTGAATGGGGCTAGTGGCACAGGCTTTGCCAATCCTAGGGATGAGGGGCGCAGCAGTAGCGACATGGAAGGGCCTGCTCCACAGCAGATGCACTCGCAGAAGCAGCGTTTGCAGCTCAAAGGCGAGACAGAGGCCGATGATGAGTTGATGGTCCCAGTGGCAGGCAATGATGCGTTGCAGGAACAGCAGCAAGACAACGAGCAAGCAGTTGCACTGCAAGCCCTGTTGGCATCGCTTCATGGCATGTGTGGCAACCCACTCATGCTGCAGCAAGCATATGGGGCAGCTGCAGCTGCAGCTAATACACCGCAAGTTGTAGCCAGTGCGATGCATGGGAGTCAACAACAGCAGCAGAGATACTCACAAGGTGTACACAGTGCAGCTGCACAACAGCAGATTGCGGCACTGCTGCAGCAGACACGTCAGCACAGCAGTGTGCAGACTGCTCCTACCCCGCAAGGTCAGGGCTTTGCACCATGGCATGGCTCTGGTTCTGAGTTTGCTAGCAGTGGCAGCTATGTGGGTAGCAGTCTGCTGCAGCAGTTGGGGAACAGTCCTGCAGCACAGCAACTTCAAGCAGCCGCTGGTTTGGTTGGCTTGTCTGGTGGTTGGCCTGCAGGAGACAACTCCAGCTCTGCGGCGAGCCACCTGCTCAGCACATATGCACAAATAGCAGCAGCAGCTCAGCAAAGCCCCCACCAAAACATCAACTATCACAGCAGCCAGCAGCAACACCAAGCCAGTGCAGCTGCGGCTGCTGCAGCAGTAAGCTTGCAGCAGTTGCAGCAAGGCTTTAGGCACAGCAGCAGTAGCAACCCTGTAGGAGGTCTGGCAGGGTTTGCTGGGTTCACAGGCTTGTCAGGTTTAGACATGCTGACTCGTGCTGCTAGTGCTAGTAACCTGGATGCTGAGGTGGGAGCTGGCGCAGCTGGAGGTGCTGTGAGGCGGCGGTTGCAGAGCCAGCAGGGGTATAGTGTGCAGGAAATGCTCTCCGGCAAAAGGCAGAGCAGGACACTGTAGTATTGCTGTTGTGTGTCAGTAGGACTATTTCGAGGGGGTATTGTGAGTACACAAGAGTCGTGTTGCAGTTGCCATGCGAGTCTACATTTGAGTGGTGACAAGCATGAAGCTCACTGCAGCCTTGAGTGTTGTATGCTTGGAGCTTGCTGTGTGCCTGTCGTAGCTCTATCGGTGCTAGAGGGGTGTGGCATTGCTTTTGTGATGGAGATGATAGCTTAGAGTGACTTTGTATCTATTGCCAGCTGATGACCAGTATCATAAGACCTAGACGTGTGTGTTTTTGCCAGCTGGTCCTTTCACGATTTCTGTGTGTGCAAGGTGTTCGATGGAGGTGTTGTGCCAGCCAGAGCTTGTATGTATGTTGCATAGCGGAGTGTGAGGGCAATGGTATTAGAAACAACTCAATACATAGTGTCCAGCGAAGAGTGATTGTCACCTAAAAGTGCCTTTCCAGTGGCACGTTTGAATCGACCTAGATGATTTTGACAGCCTGAATGCTACCAGTGTTATGGGCTGTTGTGTGCAAATCCTGCATTGCTTTGCAGTGCAGTCCTAGCTGCTGCTGGTACTGTGATCAGTCGCCAGCTGTTGAAGCTGTTTTGTTGGCAGCTGTAGGCTGGCTTTTGTGTTTGGACTCTGCCTTGGTTTGCAGGATTGTGCTGGCGATGCTTGGTCAGTATTAGCTCATTGCTCACTTGCTTTGCTGGCCAGAGACGCCTCATGGTTTTATGCATGCAATCGATGGTGTTGCGGCTGCTAATCCTAATCCTACCTCCGCTTTGTTGCTGCTATCCATGCTTGCCTTTTGTTTGAACATGTTGATGCATGTGTTTAGGAGTTGGTTGGGTTCAACAACAGCACTTGCTGAAACAACACCATGTATAAACACCAATGCTGCTCTTTGTGATGGTGGATCCTAGGCTGTTTGTGGTGGTAATGTCGCGGTGTCACGGCCCAAAGAGCACTGACGGATTGTGCTGGTATGTATGATTGTATGCAGTAAACACTTTGCCGGCACCCTCTACTCAGTGCTCAGATTCTCTCTTGATTTCCATCAGCAGCAGCTTATGATCCCTTGCATGTTGCTGCGAGTCTGGTCTGGGGTTGGACATTCTGAGCTGTTCCGCAGTTCAGTCAGTTTCATGAGCAGCGGTGGCCCAGTTGCTGGGGTTTGATGAACCTTATCTGCATTATGTGTTTCTGTTGAGTGTTGAGGTGTTGTGTTTCCAAGAAGCTGCGTGTAACACCAGCATGAGGGCATCTTCTGCTCAAACCCAGTCAGGGTCTCACTGCTGCTGCAGCCCTACTCAGCTACAGCAGGTACCTGCACTGGATTCTGCACGAGGCTGTATAACCGGATGTCCATCATTTTCATTTGTTTTGCATGATGACGTGTAAGTATGCTTCGCTATGTGTGTTATGGTGCTTTACTAGGTGTATGGCACAGCGGATGGTGCACATGTTGGGCTGGTATTATGCTGAACCATTCACAGGCATGTCAGTTGTAACTGCCATTAGGCAAGCTTGCCTGTGCTGGTGTTGATATATCTGTACTGGCGCCTGGCATGAGTTGCACATGCTGTGATGGTTGTAGGCACGGTGGGAGGCACTGCGACAAGAACTGTTTGGGAACTAGCTGCTGAGATTGCTAGGCCATCACTTCATGCCAGTCTTGTACACAGTTCATGATCATGCCTTGTATCTGGTGTGGTGGTAGTGTGCATGCTGCCCCGAGGTCGGGCATTTATGCCAGCGGGTTATTGGTGCATGGGGGGTGTGAGAAACACAACCGTGCATGTTGTGCAGAGTCTGCTATGCTGACTCCTGGTGGGAATGCCTCATGCCCGTTTGGCTTGCTGGTGTCAGTTCTGCAAGTGCTGAGACCAGTGAAGGACATGATCTGTGTGCTTAGGCATGGCCAGCGGAAGCCAACTGGCTCTGTGTTGTTAGTCGCAGCTGCTGCCTGCAAACTTGGGCACGCCCATGTAAAAGTAACGGAGCCAATGCAACAAGATAGATGCGCTGGCAAAGCTGCAGTGCCCATGTGCTTTCTCTCAAGTGGACTGCCTTGTGTTATGTGGTGTTTGCTTGCGCTTACCTCAGAGCTGCCCTGGTTTGCCAATCATGGATGTGGTGCTATGCATCTTTAATTGCTGCACACCACGTGTTTCGTCTGTGCCTTGGGGTCTTTTTTGGACTTCGTCCTGTGTCATATGCACTATGCCTTCGTTGTTTCAGGGCTCAGGGTTCTGTTTCTCATGCTTGATGTCAACTTTCAGATCACATATGTCTGCTTTTGTCATCTGGCTATGGTGCCTGGAAGGTAGGCGTTGCTGTGGACAGCATAGTATGCTGTCCACAGCATACTACACCACCAGCACTAGACTGGCAGTCTAGTGATCATTTATCCATCCAGCATGGTTTGACCATGATGGTGTTGTGCTATTCAAGAGGAGCATGCTTGCTGTAGGAGAGACAGTTGATTGCGTCACTTCCCACCACCACCACCATTCTGTTCGCTAGTTTCCCTTAGCACACGTTGAGATGCTAATCAGACTAGTTTCTTGCTGTCTCAAGCGGGGAGAATCATGCTTCACATGCAGGTGTGCAAGTTTGTGCTTGTCCGCAGCGACATTGACGAAGTACGTCCCATGGCCAAAGGCCTTGCGGCCGGAAAGGGTAATCCTTCTTCTCGACACAATTCTTGTATTCGGTATACAGCCTGCTGAGCAGTCTGCTTGGCGTACTATGTTGCATGAGCTGAACCTGACAATTCTTCTGCTGTCAAAAGCTAATGAGGGTGAAGGGTACTGAGCGAGTTCTTGGTTCACATGTGCGCATTACATCTGGCAGCAAGTATACAAACACTACATGTATGTACTATACATATAGTCTGGACCACTGGCCCACATTGTGGCAACAGCAGCTTGGCAGAATACTAGTACTGCTGCCAGCCGGGTCCTGGTTGTCTTCAGCGCTCAACGGCATGATGTATTGCCACCAAACTGCAGCACACTGTAAGGCATGCCGAGTTGAACCAATCGTCAAATGCAATGTGCAAGCCCCATCAAAGGCAAAGCCAACATCACCCAAATTGCCAACACTAGTGGTGTCATGCGATCTTGGGTGCTGGTTGGAACGACGCTCCTGTGCGTGATCGGGTTCGCCGCTGGATTGTGTTGTGCACTGCTCTCTACAGAACGATTACTCTTGCTTGGACCACAGAAGCTAGCAGCACACCGAGCGGCTGCGGTGTTCGCGCCTAGCATCCCCTTGCAGCCCGCCCTAGCGATGCACCCACTCCCTTACGCCCGCATATAAACACCTACACCCCATGAAGGTTAGCTTAATTTCTGCAGTGAGGCGGTAGACTCCCTCTGAGAACTTCGCTGTGTCACTACTGAAACGACCGTGCGTAGTGGGTGATGCGACCAGCTCAATACGTCAGCATGCCATGCCACCGCGACTTGCTGCAGTGTTTGAGGCACCGAGCGTTGCTTGCTATCTGCGAGGCGCTGTTCATCCCGCTGCAGTGCTTCAGTTATCAACCTGCCATCTGTCTGCAGGCAAGCGGAATGGCTCGGACCCGTATTACAGCACTAGTAGCGCTCATAGCATGCGTATACTTGAAAGGAGTGCTTGGTGCGCCGTCAGCAGGAGACAGCTGCAGAACAGCAGAGGTGAGGTTCCCGATGCTGCAGACTGCAACGCACAACACACGGCCTGGAAACTAGTGCATGCGCATGATCGACCTGGACTATCCTGGATGTAGTGATGCTGACATCTCGAATTAGGCATCGATCTCCTGCCAACCACACGGAAGCTCTCAGCTGCGCAACGTAGCTTGCAAGGATACACATCTGGCCTACCGGTGGGCCGGGGTACCCCGGGTCCCAACATTGACCACCTATGACTATGTTTGCTGTTGCAATCATGCCCAAATCCATGTCTGTTTTGCCCTCAGTTGATCATTGGACCGGTAGCTCATCGGCCTATATATGCGGCATTCAGCCACAGTAGATGCTACAGTCACTCCACCTATGTTTAGTGCTGTGCCTGCTGCTGTTCAGGACCATTGTGGGGCACCAGAATCAGGCTTGGGATGCTGCTACTCGAATACAAAATGCTACGGGTTGGATGACTGTGCAACATATCTGTCGGGCTGCCCATTCTCCAATGATACTAAGAAGGGCGAAAGTCTTAGGGCATGTCTGCCGGACTCCAGCACATTCAAACCAGCCACATGTGCTGCCAGCCTAGCAAACCCGGCTGCTGTTGGGGTGCTCATACGTGGGGCGGATGTAACTTGTTACGAATCCAATAAAGTAACATGTAACGTGTTCAGCAATGGGACGCACAAGTATGTGACAGCAAGCTGCAAGCCAGCTCCAGCAGCGACAAGTGCAGCGGCGCTGAATCAGATGCTCAGCATATTAATCGTTATGGTGAGTTGCCAGTATCTGGCTGAGCACCGCATGAGCACCAGGTCGACCAGGCCATTGTGGCTGGTGTGCGGTGCCATGCCAGCTATGCAGGCAGCGGTGACATACCCTCCATGTGCAACAATCATGCATGCAGCTAGTTGAACTACAATTACTGCACGGACTGAATGCACACTGAATGCACCCAGGAACTAGCTGCACACAGAACCCATCAGCAGGATTATTACCACCACCTGGTGCAGTTGCTTCACCTCCACGATGCAGTACCATTGACAGTGTCATGCATACAAGCATATGGCTACCAGTGTGACAGGCTTCGGGGTCCACAATTAAAGTGAACTCGTCTGCACCATTCTTGCAGATGGCAGCTATCGGTGCATTACTACAATTGGGCTGGCTATATTGAGATATGATCTGGCTGGCTATCCTGAGGTATAACTGCAGTGGCTACTCCAGCAACTCCCTCATTTGCTGCCACCACTTGCTGTGACACGGTCTTGGTTAGAGAGCTGGGCAGGATGCATGGGCGGGACGAGCAAGCAATGCAGCAAGCAGCACATAGTGAGGTTGCTGGGCGGCTTCAGAGACCCAGCAGCATAACATGCAGGCGATCCTGTTGTGAGTTGTCCTTGTTTGAGCGGCGTGTCCAGGTGGCACAGCAAGTAGGGTGTCTGTACAGTACAGTGAGCGGTTGACACTGGTGTATCCTTTGGCAGCTGATTACTGAGTGCAGTTGTATAAACTCGTTTGACAGCCTCCAAATCATACCTGCAAAAGCTGAGTGGTGGTGGTGGTGGAGGTAGGGGGGGGGTCCAACGACATAACTGTTGATATTACCAGGTACCTGATATTACTGCAACTTGCCTAGAAGGCAGAGAATGATAAAGCAGCAATATCATGTATTGGGCCCCAGGTCACGATGCAGCAAAACCACGGTTGCTTGTACAGTAGATCCCATGTTGACCAGATACTATTGTCGCATTTTGTTCATGTCTTCTCGTCTGTGCCACAGGCAGGATTTTAATTGGTAGCAATGCAAGTTTGACTAGACCTGAACACTTCCCGGTCCTCTTTCTGACTAACTGTCCCCTTTTGATTGATTGGCTTGCCTACACTTTGTTTAGTTGTTTATACATACTGCTTGGCACTGCAGCTTTGCCAGCGCATCTATCTTGTTGCATTGGCTCGGTCACTTGTACATACTTTTCACCTCAATTGCTGTTCACTTGACTGATCTTCATACATGTACTAGCCATGTTGCAGTGCACGGCTTGCTGCCATATCTGTCAGCGGTTTTGCGTGAGAAGTGCCTGCACCTTGAGCAGTTTCTGGTTGTTGCATCAGATTGTCTGGCATACGTTCACAGTGCGTCATGCATGATGCATGTGTCGCTGTTCCTCCGTGTGGCAATGCATTCATTGTTCAAAGATGCGCTCAAGTTTGGGGCTTTTGATTCGGCAGAACTGCCTTCAACAGCCGTGATCACCTGCTTGTCAGAGGTGCCCAGGTTGAACAACAGTTGTTTTGCTTCTGGAGAATACACTCGGCGATGCTCGTATCATACATGGCACTTGCTTCTATAACTTGATTGTGACACCCTATATCGCCCGCTCGATCGATGACAACAGGCCAAGAGTCGAGAGAGAGTGTCACAGCAACAGATCTTGCCGTTTACTACATGCCTTGTAAGCATGTGATGTGACTGTAACCGTACTGCGGCGAGTGACAAATTCATATTGCACGTGACAACCAAACAGACAACAGACGATCTCAGAAACACTTACTAAAACCAAGCAAGAGTTGCACAACCATTTGAGCGAAACGAGCACACCACCAACAGCTTTCCATGTCCTATCAGCCCTACATAACCAAACATCACAGTGCCAACGCTCAGCCCGTCAAACTGCAGGCTTGATTGCTACAACTGTCCTGTGCTTAGGTGAGTTCTCAGTCTGCCGTGGCTGCTCAAAGCCGGCTTCCCTCATAGCCCCATGCAAATCCAGGGTTACATAGTCCATGAGCCATGGCTCAGTGCTCTTGAAGGCTGTGTAGGCAAACACGTTTGAGAAGATTCGCTGGAAGGCTGGTGAGTTAGGGTTCATCTCCATGATGGCCATTGCACCTCCCGGTCGTAGAAGCCTGCATGAGGCACAACAAGGGAATGAGGTGACCATCTCAGTAAAGCTGCAGGCCGAAAGACACCATATTGCTGAATGCATTGGGATGTATTTCAAACTGCTGACATGATCATGGGTGCCGAGCATTTGTAGTTGTGTCGCCGCATATGTGTGGTGCTGTATGCAGGAGATTCTGCAGTCCTGCAAGTTGTGAGGAGTTGAGGCAGTGAAATGCCTCTTCCTGCATCACCATTTGTTATAAAAAAACCTGTCTGGCACCACAGTAGCCCAGTGGATTGCAAGAAACACCCGAGTGAACGCTTATGACCCTGGCAGATCAGAACTAAGGGAGTGGCTTGATGCTGTATGTGCTTTGCGTCCAGTGGCGATTTGCACAGCGAGACAGCAGCACCCGCACCTGTATGCCTCCTTGAGTATGTTCTTTGTTGCATACTGTGGCAGCTCGTGAGCCACCAGACACATGCTCACTACGTCATAGCTGCCTGCAGGGAGCTTGGTGTCTTCTGCTTTCCGGTGCAGCAGAGTGACTGGTTCTGTTTGGCCGCTAGCATGCTGCAGACATGAGCAGATAGCATGCAGGAATGTCACACATATCTCGCTCGTGGGTGCATGGCAAAGTGATGAGGAGTCATGGACATGGCAGTGTGCTTTAAGGGTCTGGTAGGACGCCTATGACCCTGAATTGGATGTACTACATAGTGGTGGCAGTATCTTCTGAGGCCTGTTGGAAGGCCTGTTGTGTCTTAGCTCAGCGACGCTTGCCAGAGTTTGTGTGTACTGCCATAGCCAAGCAGCTGCTGACAGACTGAAAACCTGCCAATTACAGCAAGAGGCCCACCAACAGCTGCAACGTCTGTCCATGCGGTGCCTGAAATGACCAGCAATCATAGCCAGGTTTCAGCTCAAAGCTTGCTTACCTCCCTCTGCTCTTGATGATACCGCCCAACAGCAATCATGTAAGGTGACAGGTCAATGCCAGTGACGTGTGCTGCAGGGAACAGTTCCCGCAGTGCCTGACTGCTGACGCCCGCAGCGCAGCCAACATCAACAACATTCTGTACTGCTGCAGGCTGTGGGGCACCAGGCATGTCTTGCAGGAGCTGCAACATGCATCTGCCGTAGCTGCTACGGAGCTGGTAGTCACCCCTGCAGGCAATTCATGGAGGTCGGCAGGCATAGGCGATCAAAACAAAAAGAACTGTCAGTTCCAGGAGGAACTGTTCAGCTGTCCAGCTGTCAATGCTGCAAAACAGCTGCTTAGCACGGCAGGTGCTATGCAAGCCATGTACACCCGGCCAGACCCTGCTGGTCGTTAATCACCAGGTAACCCTCCACCACAACACTACTCTGCTCGCAGCACGAGACAATGCACTACTGCTCTGCTTGTTGTACACCAGCTAGTGCGATGCTGCACAGCGCTTGAGATGCTAGCCGCTTACTTAGGGTCCAGCTTCTTGTTCTCAGGGTCCATGACTGGCGCATGTACCGACTCGGTGGACAGGCAGAACTCCAGTGCAGCATCCCAGCAAAGGTTTCCCTGCAGTGTGACACGTGATACTGAGCATAGCCATGTAGCGTGCCCAGGAGATTCAGGCCAGACAAAGCTTCAACCTCTGTGAGGCTGTTGGTTGCCTAGAGACTTTGGGCACCACTGTTCTCTGCTGTAGCAGCAGATACAACCCAAGTCACTTACTATGCACACGTGCATGCACATACAGCTCCTCAACCCCGAGCAGAGAAGAAGGGTAAGAATACCAACAACTTGAATGGTTGTGTGCAGTCCCCAGTGGGCAAGACACGTGCAGGCCTGACTCTCTTCACCTCTTTGTAAGCATGGAATGGTTGGGTGTAGTAGCTGGGGTAATCCCCCGCTAAGGGATCTTGAGCATCCTTGAACCTGGTCTCCCAGTCCTGCTGCCGTAACTGAGTCATCGTGGCGTCCCAATCCAAACCAATAGCTTCGCCGCGCTTGATGATCATTGTGCGGGCCTGCAGAAGAATGAACAACAGTGAAGGGTTGCGTCCACAAGCTGGTTTGCGGACTCTTGCTGCTGAGTTTGAGACTTGAGTTTCAAGTAGTAATGGCAGCCTAACACCTGTGCTGCACAGCATGATGGTTTCAAGCCAGAGCGGCACAAACAAATCGTGCTTCGTGCTGTAGATCCCTGTCAGCAAATAGCTCGTCCCGCTGAATCCCCACCCCCTGCCCACGCACAAAACAATGGGCCCAGGAATGAGTGCTGCTTGTGCACTGGCAGTCAGGAGAAAAGCAGTCCGGGGCGCATCATTCCTACCTTCTGTCTAGCTGTGTCAAACAATGGTGGAAACTTGAACAGTGCTTCAACTAGTGAGGTCAGGACGGGGTTGGGCGGGGAAGAAAGCACTTGAGGAGAGCTGCGACAGAGATAACACTACTGAGGAGTGAGCCAGGGTAGATTATCATAAACATTGTGACCTGCTATATGCACCGGCGGGGTTGCTGCAACTGCCAGGCACAGCCCACACTCTCAGCTGCTGTCTAGACTCTCAGCTGCTGTTTGCTGCAGGATACAAGCCCACCTTGTAGATGCTGCGCGAAGAGGCTGAGCTGGTATACGCCGTCCAGGCGGCTGCACCTGCGTATAACGCATGCTTTGAGGGGTGCGCACCGTTGCAACTCGAGGATCTCTCAAGTCAGCGTGCACCAGTGACACGCAACAGCAGAGATGGCCGTGGCAGCTGCAGCGCAGTTGTTGCCCACCTCTATGCACCCGTTAAGCTTTGACTGCCCCCTGAGAAGCGTCTTCGACTGCATGTTGAGAACTGCACTATGCTTGCGCCAAGTCCCGCTCCCGCTGTCGGTGAAGCACAGTCCAGGCGCCAATCTGCACGCAGCAGCAAGATAGAATAATGAAAGCCTGGCGCCAGAGGCCCCAACAGATACAATGAGTGTACATTCGATACCTGCAAGTTGGACACTCTAACAAGTGTAACACGCAGTACACGCTTTTGTGCGCAAAGTGAACTGCTTTACGCTCACGAGCTGTTCATCAAATGCTTGCAGTCTGAGATAGCTGCCAAATCGGGCTCATAAGTGCACAACTGTCGCAACCTGCTGCTGCGCTTCTCAACTGTTGTATTGTTTGTCGGTTGCTTGAACAAATGATTCCAAATTGAGGCAACAGCAGGCTACGTCGGTTGATAGCATGGCTTCGTCGCCCGGGTCTGCCGTGTCTGGCAAGGAGATGGAGGAAGATTCTAACGACCCTGTAAGCTTGACCTTGTTGAGAATATGCGAGAGCTGCATGTTTGCAATTTGTAGGGAGTTCCTTAGGATATAGTACACTGTGCACAACCAGTGTGAGGGCTCCTGAGAGGCCAGGGACCCCCCCTGATGTGCTGTCAATTGCTCTTCTGCTGCAACAGAGCTTTGTTATCAAGAACCTCGACACTGGTTTGGAGATGAGGATTGACGATTTCGATAGGATAGCAAACCTGGCAACAGACGAGCGGCAGGTGGGCGGCTCGGTCTTGCTGCGGTGTCTGCTTCTTGCTTGGCCCTGCCCTACATTGCCAATCACCACCGCGTTGTGCTATGGTGGGTGGCTATAGCAGCTCAAAGCCGCCGGCTTTGCTGTACAGGAGCAAGAACATTCACACAAGAAGGGAGGAATTCACTTCAAAGGCTCGAAAGCCATCAAGAACTGGTAAGGACCGGCCCTGCTGACAGTGCCAGATTGGCCGCCAATCAGGCTGCTGCAGTACACCAACTGCGATCCTTTGAAGTGCCAGAAGTTTGGTGCCCACCCCGTCTTTCCTACTAATGCTCAGCGAACAAGCAGGGCGACCTTTACACCTCGATATTGCGCCAATTCCAAGCACACAACTGTCTGCTGTTTGCTGACTTCGCAGGACAACGGCAACCACCAAGAAAGCCTCAGCAGCAGCAAAGAAAGCAGTCATCGGCATAAAAGACGTTGCTCAGGAGATCAAACATGAGCTCAAGCATGAGCTAAACGCGGCACAGGCACTAAGCAAGCACAAGTCAGCACGGACTTTGGGATCTAGCTCCAGCAAAGCTTCATCAGCTAGTGGGGCACTGTCCTCCGCAACCGGAGGGAATGAAGTACCTTTGTACAGAGCAAACACTGCAGAGGTAAGCGGGTCCCTGTCATGCCTAACAGCCACGAACCGCCAGGGGGGAATGATGCACGCAGCTGATGACGCACTCGCGTTGACTGCCTGTTGCTGGAGAGAGCTCTGCACTGTGTACTGGTGCTCACAATAGAAGGAGGCACAGGCACAGCCAGGGATGGGTTACCCGCCTATACCTAGTCTTATAGAAGCAGGATGCAATGATGGACTCTGACCAGCTTTTGCCGTGCTTGTTTTGCTCTGCAGTCATCGCAGAACCTTGATTCAGAGATTGGCCAATCAGTAGGTAGCACAACATCCCTTCCTGCCAGCGAGCAGTCGGCTATCAGCAGACAAGCGCAGCAGCCAGCTTCCACTGCAGCGGCAAGCAGTGATGATGCAGCATCTGCAGTTATACAGTCAGCTAGTACCCACCTGGGCCCTGCAGGAACTGTAGCAAATGCTGCTGCTGTACAGCTGTCCCTGCTTGGCCAACCACCAGCACTTGCAGCAAATGCTCAGCCAGCAGCGGCAGCAGCCAGTGCCGCTGCAGCTGCCATAGCCCCTGCAGGCCCCACAGTACCATCAGCTGTGCGGCTGGTGGCACACAAGCGCTCTAGCAGTGCTGTGCGTGAGGTTGTGCTGGCACAAGTCCTAGAGGGCAGCTGTGGGGTTGTGTGGGCAGTGGGGTTCAGCAGGGATGGGTCATTTCTGGCTACTGCGGGCCAAGATGGCGTGCTGAGGGTGTGGCAGCTGACTGCAAGCAGGTGGGCATTGCAGGGGACGTGTTTTGTAACACTAGTAGGCAAAGCAGCATCGCATGTTTGTTGCTCAGGCTGAAGTTGCAACTCAACGCAGCATTACTGTGTGAATGCTTTCGTTCTGTAGTGCTTGCTTTGGTGTCCCTTCGCCCAACTTGTACTGTTTGCGCACTGCAGTCAGTTTGTCTGAGACAGTAGAGTCATAGACGCCTGCAATGCGCCTTGCATGCTGAACACGCTGTTTCTCCTGTTCCGCAGAGACAAAGAGCCCAGAACGAATTGGGTCTACAGCACTCCAGACACAGAATCCAAGAGGACCAGCAATACAGATATCCAACCGGAGTCAGAGCAGGAGCCACAGCAAAGCCAGCAGGAGGTGCCAGAAGCTGATTCCAGCAGCCAGCAGCAGCAACAGCAGCAGCCTGATGCAGGGGCAGCTGATAGCCAGGGTCTGCAACAAGAACCATTGCAGCAACAGGGGCCTGAAGCTCTGCAGCCACAGCAGCGGCAAGAGGGCAGTATACAGGAGCTACAGCAGCAAGGCGATCATGTTGCCCCGCAGATCCCAGCACCCCAGCAGCAGGGCAAGCAGGCTGAGGAGCCCTTGCAGCCACCAACAGTAGAGTTTGGGCCGTACTTTTCACGGCAGCCTGTCAGGGTGTATACAGGGCACACAGAAGACATATTGGACATCAGCTGGAGCGCGGGCTCATTCATTCTAACAGCATCTCTGGACAAAACTGTCAGGCTGTGGCATGTGTCACAGCCAGAGTGTCTCAGGGAGTTCTGGCACACAGACTTCGTGACAAGTGTGCAGTTCCACCCACTGGATGCACAGCGGTTTGTGTCTGGTGAGGATTCTGGTTGGAATGGCCGACAGTTTGCTTCGCTGAATGGCTGTGAGACATTGCTGGACTGGCGGCAAACTGGGACTGCCTGCAGATTTGCCATAGGTCGCAAATGCCAGCAGACTGCCACAAAGAGCTTGTATTACACTGATCACCTAATCATACTCAGCCAGCACTGTTGGCTTAGCGCCGCAGTCTCATGTTCCATTGGGGCAGCTGGGTATTCTGTTAAGCTCAGGCTTTGGTGCATTCTGTGGTGCTTCACTCAGGTTCAATAGATGGGAAGATCAGGGTGTGGAGCATCACAGACCACACAGTGCTAGCTACCGCGCAGCTGCACCAGGACATGGTGACAGCTGTAGCTTTCTCCTTGAACGGTGGCCGAGTCATGGCTGGTACTATGAGGGGACGCTGCAGGTTCTATGATTTGGCAGACAAAAAACTGGAGTATGTTGCACAGGTTAGCATTGGCGGGGCTGGCCCCGTCACGGATGCTTGAGGACTCCTGTTTCTGCAGCGACTTGGTCTTTTCAAACCTGCTCATGTTTTGCTTTGCTGAGGCATGTACCGGTGGCTGATCATTATTGCTAGCAGGTTTGTGCCGGGGTGCAGGTGTCTGCAGCTGCCAGACTTCTGATAAGAATGCAGTGACCTGCATGCCGTAGCTCGCACCTAATCACACAGCAAAATGGCCAGTGCACGCGTATAGGCAGCTCAGGGGTGCCGGCCGCAGCAGTCCTAACCTTACACCAGTGAACACTTCAGGAGATGTTGCTGTGGGAGTACAGCTTTTGCCAGTTCACCCTGGCTGCGCAATCATCGGTACTGCTGTTGACAGCAGTGTTATCATGCTTCCATGACAGGTTGATGTGCGCAACCAGCGAGGAGCCCATGCCAGTGGCAAGAAGGTCACAGGCATATGTGCAGTGCCAGGCCAGCCGCAGCAGTTCCTGATAACAACCAACGACAGCAGGCTGCGGCTGCTGGAAGGTTATGGGCAGGTGCTGAAGTTCAAGGGGCACAAGAACAGCAGTACACAGGTCAGGGCGAGCATATCAGCTGACGGGTCACACGTGGTATGTGGCAGCGATGATGGATGGGCGTATGTGTGGCAGACGGGTGCAGGAGAGAGTGCATATGGTGGACCAGCAGGAGCGGGCTATCTGCAGTCCAGAGGGCCTGCGGGTGGCCAGCAACAGCAGCCTATGACGGGGAAGAATGCAGTATATCAGGCATTCCAGGCTCATGAGCTTGGTGTGCCGGTTACAGCTGTGGCATTTGCACCTGCAGCTGCGTATGAAGGCAGTGTGTCTGTTATCAGTGATAGTGCCCCAGGCGGTGCAACAGCGGCAATGGGAGGTAACAACGCAACGGGCTTGGCCGGTGGTTTGAATGTTGATGGGCAGCTTGCTTCGGTAGCTGAAGGTGTTGCTTTAGGGTTTCCCAGTGTTGGCAGCCGCTTGAAGGTGCAGCATCTGGTGGTCTCTGGTGCATTCAATGGTGGCATTAGGGTGCATGAGTTGATTTAGGTTGGCAGATGTGTCTTGTGGACGGTTGACTAGGCGGACTTGTAGATACGCTGATGCGAGATATTAGCGATTGCAACATGCATGCTGCTACGAACCCATACGTGTATTAGCTGAAACAGTGCTAAGATTATAACAGTTGGAAGTAAGCAGTTTGTGACAAGCCTAGTGTATGCTTGCAATACTGTAAAAATGACTGAGCCAATGCAACAAGATAGATGCGCTGGCATGCTGCACTGCCATCATACTGTAATGTTTACTTTGATCGTTTGAGTGGATGCATTGGTGGCCACAGTTTGTTTTGGCATCAGTGCAACTCTTCTTCTTCGGCATCGGGTGTGTGTCACTCGCGTCCCAGCGTGATCCAGGTGGCCGTCAATAAGTGCAACAAAGAAAAATGTATTGAACGACCTGCTTCAGTAATGTACCTTGCTCAACTCTAGTCCGGCAACCCCTTCCTGGCAGAGCCTGGTCCAAGGTTCATCATCCAGACGTTTCAAGGGATACGTGCTGCTCTTATGCTCAATATATGCCAACATCAAGAGGTGGTAAGGTATCACTCGGACCACAAGAGCTATGACTAGAAGTGGCGGGACTGGTGATACTGATGCTGATCGCACCTGCAGCGATGGCGAGTACCTTTGCGGGGTCGAGCAATAAGCCCATGGCAACATTACAGCATT
Organism: Coelastrella sp. UTEX B 3026; assembly: GCA_002588565.1. Taxonomy (NCBI): domain Eukaryota; kingdom Viridiplantae; phylum Chlorophyta; class Chlorophyceae; order Sphaeropleales; family Scenedesmaceae; genus Coelastrella; species Coelastrella sp. UTEX B 3026. Next base: position 79,489 of record NSMO01006617.1, on the reverse strand, counting down.
CTTGTGTGGCGCTTGCTTCAATACAGACTTCGTTGCGTATATAATCCTCCAGGACCTCCGCGGTCTGGGTTATGGTCAGTACTCATGCAGCGCGGGGCCTTACACACGCTCTGCCGTGTATGTATATATGTATGTGGCCCATTCTGTGGTGCGAAGCTTCACGCAGCGGCACTACGATCATAACAGGTTGAGTCAGCTCGGAGTGTACCTATTTGGCTGCTTCCCTCGGGGGCGGTGATAAGTAAGGCGCGCCTGCCCCTGCATGCTGTTAACGCTGTTTGTGACTCCGCTGCGACGTGTAGCATAAAAAGGGCCCATACGCTTTCTTCCCTTAGACCGATCATCATGCCGGGAGTGGACAGAGACTCTGTGTTTGCCAACTATCGTAAGTTTGATCGGAACAAGTGGCATGCCAAAACGCGCAGCTGAGCCTGATCAGACGCGCAGCGCTGATCTCTGTCGTTCACTGTGTCACGCCGTCCGTGGCGCCCTAGCAGCGAACGCAGTAAGCGCATTTGGATCAAACCACTTCATTTTCTCTAGCATGCGGCTTTGGATCAGCGCTGCTGGTTCAGAGCCTTTCCTGGCGACAAATGCAGCTGCCTGATTGTGTGGTCTGTTGTGCCTTGCAGAGAATGTCCGTAGCAAGACGTTCATCGTCTCGCTGCTTGTTGAGTTCCTTGGAACGATGATCTTTACCTTTTTGGGGAGTACTGTCTCAGATAAGGTGGGCACAGCAACGTGCGCGATGGAAGAGCTTGTCGCAACTCTTTGTAAGGGCAATTGTTAATCACAACCTCTTTACTCTGCAGGTTTTCGGGCCATGGGTGAACGGTTTGGCGCTCGCTATATGGAGTAAGTAGCGTTGACAGCTGTACGTGCCACGTCTGCTGCTGCATGCCTGTTCATGCTGCGGATGCACCAACGCAAGCAGCAGCATGCCTCGTACCTGAATAGACTGTGTAGTGGACGTTCCAGGCATTGCAAAGTTGCGCTGCTCTGCGCGTACGCCGTGTCGGAGTTGGCAGACGCACAGCGACCCGGCTGCCATTGAGCCCTCCCGCGTCTTTGTTTGCAGTTTACACCGCTGCCAATATTTCCGGTGGACACTTGAATCCTGCTGTTACCTTCTCAACGCTTGCTTGCGGATTCTACCCGGTGAGTACCCGTCCAAACATGTTGTAAGCTTAGTCCCAAAGGCCTTGCGGCCGGAAAGGGTAATTCTTCTCTTCTGTTAGAACGGGCCTCAGGTGCACCGCAGTGAGGTCATGTTTGTGTACAAGACTGGCAGCCACTGCATGTGCTGTACACCCCACAAGGGCTCATTGCAGATGCTACCTTATGCCGTGCACACCCACTCCGTCTGCCTGCTTGAAATTCTGCTGAGCGGAGTTGCCGCATTGCACTTGTCCTGTACCGTCACACCAAGCAGCTCCTACACCTTATGATTCAATCACTGTCTCCTGGTAGGGACTGTCATACACCAGCAGCTTGCATGCAGCTGTGTTGTCTCATATTACACTGCTGTGATGTTGTAATGCTTGCAGGTCATCCATTCTTTGTTGTACATCATCCTACAGGTGAGCTCCAGCAGACTGTACAAATCCTGCTTGGGATCGACCGTGTGCCTGTTAGCTCTGTGAGTTGAGTGTCAGGAAAATATCACAGCGTGTATGTAAACAACACGTGGCTTTCCTCGCTGTCCGTGTACTCAGTAGGCTTAGATAGTTGTCGGTTGCCACTAACAAGCACAAAGCTTTCATTTGCCATGTCAAGTGGCCTCCGCGCCCTGATAGTCAAGCCTTGTCACACCCGTGCAGCCTTGGCTTAACAACCCCAGTGTGATACAAAGCTCTGTGCAACCTGCCCTCTACGACCGCTCATGGTGTACATTCTTCACACTCCTGCAGATCGTGGGAGCAATCTTTGGCGCCCTGCTGGTCGCTGGCCTTATGCCGGACACACACGTCAGCATGGGTGATGGAGCCCCTGGCTGCTTTGACAGCACCATTATTGGCAAGGGCCTGACACGCAGCCAGCTGTTTGGTTGGGAGGTTGTGATGACCTTCACCCTGATCTCTGTGGTGTATGCTTGTGGTGTGGCTAAGCCGGGACATGGGAGCTTCACACCGCTTGTGGTGGGCCTGTCACTGGTGGCTTGTGCAGGAACAGGTAACTAATTGGCCTTGATTTGTCTAGCTTTGTATGGTGTGCATTTTCATATGGCATGGCTGCGACATGTAAAAGCAAAGGTTCATCTAGTCTGTGAGGCGGTTACTATGCCCTGTCTACCCTAAAGCAACATGTAGAATAGTTCCTTATTGAGCTTTTCTTTGTGCATGTGGTTAAAAATAATGCTGCTAGGGGTCGTAAAACATCACTCCTTTACACCATCAGTTGCATGCAGACTTTACACCAACAGTTGCATGCAGATTTGTTAGATCCCATGACTTTGCGCAGTACTACCCTGGTTTCATGAGCACTGTCGCATGCATACCACAATCTCAAATGACCATCGCCGTTCCAACATGCTAGCATGCTTTCCGATCGATGCCCGTGCATGTTTCTCTGTGACAGGTGGCAAATGGACGGGTGCTGCCCTCAATCCCGCTCGAGTCATCGGACCTCTTGCCGTGTTCAAATGTGGCCAGAATGTTGCTTGGATCTACATTCTGGCTCAGCTGCTGGCGGCTATCCTGGCCTGCAGTATCTTTGCCTTTGTGTCTGGTTGGGGTCCTCTGAGCCCTCTCAGCAGCCCAAAGAATCTAGGCATATCATGGGCTGAGGCAGTTCACATGTGGATCACAGGTAACAATACAGCATCATAGTAGTACAGGCCAGCTGTGGGCTGCTTGTGTACTGTGTTGGCATTGCTCTGCCACTAAGGTCCCTTGCCGGGGCACAGCTGTCTGTTTGTGTGTCGAGCGCAAAACGTGATTGTTGTACATATGGCCAACTTTTGAATACATCAACAATGCAATGCCCATCATAGTGTCGCACGTTTTGCACTGGTTTGGATGCAGATGTGCTCTGCAGCATGCTTCCTCACAGACGCATCTTGACTCTGATTGCAAGCAAGCGACCTGGAGACCTTGACATACCACTGCCTGCAGCATACTTCTATACTTGGCCCTGTTCCGCTATCACCACTGGCCAAATCCAGCATCATCTGTATGCTTGGCCATGGGCTCCGGAATTGTTAATTATGAGCCGTCTCCCTGCATGCCCGTGACTGCAGGTTCCCCACCAGCTCGTATGAGGACCGAGGGCAATGAAACAAACATCACTGATGTGCTGGAGGCTCAAAAGCACGACGGCGTGCACGATGCTGTAGCCAAGTAAACAGGAGTCGCCTTGCCTATGCAACCCCCGCCTGCCAAAGGGCTTTGGACTATGATGGGTAACTGACTACACGTGCCCAGCATCTGCTGGACCTGGATGTCCTATTGATACCTTCAGAACTTCATTGATTGCTACACTTGTAGATGAGTAACAGCCTATATTGAGGTTTGTAAGTGGAGTGTCAGCAGGATCAGGTGTCTATGTATACCCCAAGCGGCCTGCTTCTTGTTATATCCTTACACTGGATCCTTAATCATGTCTCTGGGTGTTACGTAGTCTTGTGATTGTGGCATTGAAGTTGAGCAAGTTTTGCGGGGTTGGTTGCTGCAAAGACAGGCTGAAGTTGTGCATATGTAGGCCTGGATGGTTCCAGCCGCATTTGCAACACAGTTTTCCAAACAATGGGGGAATTGGAGCTCTTGGTCGTTCGTCATTCTGATCTGGTTTGTTGCAAGCGCGGTAGCTGTGGCCTGGCATATGAAGCTGCCTTCAGAGTGCATACACAGCACTTGTGGCCAGTATAAGAGAGTATGCGACTGTAGCAGAGCGAAGGTATGTGCTGAGAAGCTTTCTGAGGCACCCATGCGTTCAGGCATGCAGGGGGGCACTCAGGCGTCTGATACCTGCTTGTATTGACATGCATGCATTGGGAATCCGACTTCTGGTGTTGCAGCACTTTGTTGGTGTTGGCTTCAACCTACAAACCCGGGTCCTGCTTTCAGCACCTGAAGGACTCTCATGTTGTGGCACCTGGCACCTAGTATTATGCTGATCATATGTATGCTAGACTCTTGGTTATATGAGCACTGACGCAGTTGCTGGCATGGCTTCTCGTGGCACGAATATAGCCACAGAACTGTTGATCTTGAACTGTTGCTAAGCGCACCTGTTGCAGAAATGACAAATGGCCCTCATGACCAGCATAGGACTTTGCTGATGTGTTTTACTCTAGGTTATCACTATGTTACTATACGATCAGTATCCGCTTTTGTGGCTGTAGCTGGCACCTGATGTCACATACAGCACAACTCAAGAGTTTACTTTAGGATGACATGCTGTTGGTAGTATGTAGCTTGCAATGCACTGTAGCAGAGTTCAGCCAGATGACTGTTGTGGAACGCGTAGAGGTCAACGCTAGCAGGGGCTCGCATGGTTTCAGTTCAAAGCCCTCTTGGCTAGCATCTCTGGTCTATGAACAACAGCATTTGGGCTCTGGCTCCATCGAGTCTTTCTGCTGTGCATGATTTTCTAGCACATTGACATCTGCATGCATCACTTATGAATGTATGCAATTTTGAGGAGATGCTCTGATGTGGTGGCCTGCTTGCAGCTCAATGGTGGGATGCTACACTTTGAATGTTCTGCAGCAACAGTGCGACACAGGCACGATATCTGGCTTTGGCTGAGGCTAATCTGGTATGCAGTTGGGTTGAGCTTTCTACATGTGTGCATGCATCGGGTATGCAATAGTGTGGACCTTTTGCTGTGGCTGTTGTTTGAAGTGCCTGGAGCATGTTCTTTGGAGGTCATATCCTGATGGTGCCATATGTGTGATACAATGCATGACATACATGTACATGTGCATGTCCTGAAATGCATGCACCACCATATGGATGCATGCACAAGGCGGTATTGTGCGTGAAGCACCGTCTTCTCGTGCATGTCCATCATCAGCTCATGTGTGCCAAACACCATCAACTGTTGATCGCACAAAAGCGCCAACGCACTTGTGCAATGCAAAGGTGATGATGTTGGCATACATGAGCAGATCAAGGTTGCTCAGCAATGCCAATGCTTGCGCAGGAGTGGCCCCCTGCAGTGTTGCTGCTGCGGCCTCAAACGCTGGCCCGCCCAGGCCCCAGGGGAGTTGACTGAGGTCAAAGCCTCCTGCTTGAGCAGCTGCTGCTGCAGCTGATGGGCCAGCATTGCTGGCATTGTGCTGCTGTTGCTGCTGCAGACCTTGTAACAGGGTGCTGCGCCAGCTGCTGTCTAAACCCTGACCTTGCTCTTCAGTCTGGTTATCAGTCTCACGCGAGCACGCACTGCACGATGACAAAGACCAGCAACATGGACCTTGGTCACCACGGTCGCATGCAAACTCAGAAGACCATGTGCAGGACACCCCATAGAGCAAACAACTTGCCACCATGATGCAGGCGCTGTACAATGCTTGCCAAGCAGCAGTACAAACTTAACAAATCACTTTTTTTGCCCTCACCTGTCACCATCACTCCCCCGCAGTTGAGCACCAGCTGAGATATGTGTGCCGTCTGTGGTGCCAGTGGCTTCGACCAAGCCCCTATCATTCCCGTTACCATCACCCATACCAGTGTCCATAGGATCAGTACTGATAGCGGGTGCAGCTGGGGCTGCACCTAGCTGGTCAGCGAAACCAGCAAACCGATCATATGCTGTCGCCCTTGCTGCTGCCTGTGGGCCTAGCAAAGCTGCCTGATCCAGAGCTGATACTCCGTGTGTAGGCGTGATCTGCGAGAGTGCTGAGGGCGGCATGCCAAAGAATGGAAAGCAGCTGGGTGGATGTGCCTGCATGTGCGTCTGCACCTCCTGCCCTGCTGCTGCTACAACTGCTGCTGCAGCTGCGGCAGCTGCCGCAGAGGCTGCTGCTGTGACTGCAGCGACTGTGGCATCTGACACTGTGCTAGGACCAGCATTTGCTGCAAAACCATTCATCAGCCCGGAGAAGTGCTGTGCTGCTGCTGTCTCACTCGGTGTGGAACTGTAGGCTCCCAGCAGCTGCTGCTGCTGATGTGCAGTCTGCAGATCTGATGGCGACTGCAGCTGGCTGGTACCAGTTCCGCCTGAGATGCTGACACCATCTTTGCGTGGATAAGGCTTTACTGGTTTGCGTTTGGGCCGGGGCGGTGGAATGTTCAAATCTTCCTCTGCAAGTAGCAGCAAAGCTCTGATCGATTGATGCTGCTGCAGGTGCTATTGATGAATCAGCTGCGATACATATTGCTCGAAACTACATCCCAGCTTCCATACTATAAGCTGCGCCAACCCGCATGATTTCCGAGTGCGGAATTGTGGAATCCCCAAGCATAACTGTACCTTTCACAAGCACAACAGTGGCTGCACAGCTGCTGACTTGACCTGGGATTACCTTTTTCCACAGTTTCCCCAGCCTCCTTCTTCTTCTCAATTTTATTGAAGAACTTCTGTGCATGACTTCGAATCTGCACTGCTGTCTTTGTGCCAATATGCTCTGCAGTCCGAGAGGGTTACGTCAGTACAGTAGAGAGGCTTGCTGCGGGTCGGTTGCGAGCAGAAACTCGACGCTGCGAACAATGAACATGTACCCACCTTCTATTTTCCGCCATGCACGCCCATGCAGTCTCAAAGCTTCAACAAACCTGCGTCGACAGCGTCGAAAGGTCAATGGTAAGCTGACGACGCGGAAGGAAGCACAACCGCGCCAGACATGCACAAATAACTACCTTAGATGTTCTTCCTCTGACCACCGTTCACGCTGCTTCGTAATCGTATAAGGCTTGCGTGTCTGCAGCAACAGCGATGGTAGAGCAAGCTCGTCAGCACATGCGCCCTTGAGGCTGCTGAATGTAAGCAGTATATCCCTAATATGCACTTTCAGACATGAGCACCTTGGGTAGCTTGCCGTTCAGCGAATGCTCCTCACTCCCAAGCCATGTTGTGCTCTCGTCCCCTCCTCGTAGCGGGGCAGCTAGGCCACTGCTTGCTACGAGGGCTGCTGCTGCAAGTGCGTCGTTCATGCTATACTGCAGCCCATTTCACGCTGTCGCAGCAAGAGCTGCCTCCAGCAAAATTACCGAAAATGCTCCTTTGTCCTTGAATTGGCTGAAAAGTTCACGATTTTTCATAGCATCACATAGATTGTGCGAGTTGGCAGGCAGGCGATGGCTTCCTCTGCACAAAACGAGGTCGCCTAGGGTCCGAAGATTCTGTGAGGAAATCTAACAGCAACTGCCAGATACGCTTTATTGGCAGGCCGCGCTGCAGCCCCTCAGGCTGTCCAAAAACGTCGCATAACACTTTAATTGCATGCAACTGTATGTTTATGGAGCGTTTTCTGCAGCAGTGCAAGAAACCCCGCAGCTCGCGGCAGTCAAAAGGGCTGTGCTTTCAGGGTCTGCAACTCTCCCGGACTGTCATCTGGATTGACCACGTACGTTGGAAGGACCACTTTATAATATGAAAGCGCGCATGGCTCGAACGCCAGCACCAATCAGCAGTTTACGAGTTGTTACTGTGCTGCTGTCACTCTTGGCAAAGCTTTTCTGCCATACCTCTAAACGACTTACTAAGCACAAGTTCGGGCTTATGTTCAGCGTGCCTGGCACCTCGAAAGGCCTGTCACGTGGGGCTAGTACCGTCTGCGTTGTAGACGCCTGTGGCCTGTATACTGCACACATTATGCTTTACCCTTACTCCTAGTAATGTTGTACTCATCATCCATGCTGTTGCACGCCGCCTGCCATGATGACGGCTTCTACAGCAAGATACTTCCGCTGCGGACGCCGGCATTTCTAGGCTGGGATGCGCAAGGTGAATGGGACATGCAACGGCCTGCTCAATACATACGAGAGAATAGCAAATAACAGGAGGAAGTACGGGAGCCGCGCATTGTGCTGTCTCAGAAGCCAAACCAGCGCCTGGTGCCTGGCCCACGCCTCTACTTTGAACACCCCTGTGGACCCTGATCATCGGGAATTCTCCTTGCATGGGCCTTTTCACTGGGATAACTCCCGAAATTGTCGAAGGGTGCACAAACCACCGCGTGACACCGTGAACCTTTCATTCTTGCCTGCCTGATCACTCCCTAACATTGCCATTGCAAACAAAGGAGGCTAGAGCTGTGCGAAGTTGTTCTTCCTGGCCAGGTACTTGGCCGCAGCCTCTTCAACCCATTTCTCATTAAACACGTCAGTACGCCGCTCCAACTCAGCATCCCTACCAGCACCAGGACCTGTGCGAGCAATGCGCAGCTCTCGAGCCTGCAACAGCAACGCGGTGACAGTCATGATGAACTCTGCCAGAGTGCATAAGGCTCAGCGCAGCTGCAAACTAGACATGGTAATTATGTCCATGTGCAAGCGACAGGCAAACCATGTCCACTGAGACAGCTATGGTTTTCATTCGAGAAGCCTTCTGTTCTGTAGTGCAGAGCAGACAGGAGAGCAGTACGCTACCCTGCATCGCCCAAGGGCATCAACTGCAGCACGCAGCTCACCTGTGATGCAATGGCTGCGTTGATGAACGAGACTGGGGCCTCTGCAAACCCCAGATACATGGCACGCCGCCTGCGGGCCTCGTATAGCTTGTTGAGGTTTGTTGACAGCTTCTGCTCCAGCGTTTCAATCTGCAACAGCGGATCAACAATGCCATTATTACCAGCAGCCAGGTCCTCCAAGCCCACATATAGTGCCACGCTTGAGTTTGCTCAACAAAGAAGTTGACTGTGCCAATGTTTGATCCAGGCCAGGCAAGCAACAATGCATCTGGACGGCTACACAAGCACTGCGGATTTGGCATATCCTGCCGATGTACTTTAACAGAAGTAAAAACTTCATAATAATTTGTGTACTTTGTACTGTATACTGCCCACATGGATATACTGCCGCACGTTGCAAGTGCGTCCATCCATGCAAGCTGCTTATTAGCTGCTTACAGCCTGCACATGGGCAACCTACTTGTTTGTCTCCTTCTAGTAGGGCATCCAGTGTAGGCACGACCTTGTCAAGCACCTTGGTCGGCAGCAGTACATCAACATCCACACACATGATGGCACCAGGGCTCGGGCCACTCACACTGCAACCAGATAACACAGCTATCAGGATCGACACTCTTACAAAGCACCGACGCGCTTAGCCACTTCCAGTAAGGTGGCCCTAGTCGCTTGCCGTTGAGTGTACATCATTGCTGTTTATGAACAGAAGCAGTGGTCACCCGCGACATACTCTGTGCAGATGCTGAGTGAAACTGCAGTGTTACTCACTCTATGGTATACTCCAGCTTGATTGGTTCTATGGGTGATAGCTGCTTGCCTATTAGTCCCGGTAGACTGTCACGGGGGATTTGCTGGGGGCACTCTAATACGGCAGAAAGCTTCTCATCCAACTGCAGGACCTGGCTGGTCTCCTACAAGCACACATGCAGGTACATGCATCAAAGGCGTGCAGGACAGCCATTGACCATCAAGGCATTGCAGCCCTGCTCCCAAGCAGCAAAGTGATAGCTGTTGCTTGCTGCATGCACAGTACACATAAGCTTGCAAACGCCGGAAACATGCCGCACTTTTGGGCCTGCAGTAACCTGTCTTTGCCCAGGAGCACAATCCCCTGACTCACCGTATGCTGCTTCTGCTTCTGTATGTAGGTCCAGGTGCGTGCCAGCACGCTGTTTTGATGACCTATGGTCACACCTAGCAACTGCAGGACATGCGCAGTAGACACAACCTTGAAGCAGCAAGCGGAGCAAGGCTATTATTGCATTATCATGCTCTTCTGAAACGCAAGCAAGTAGCCATGCAAGAGGCACTTCACACACTGCAAAGCTGTCGTTTAGACTTGTGTCACGAGCCTTGTCAAGCAGCAAGCAAAAGCCTCAGATTCAGCAATGATTGTTGATGAGAATCCATGCAGAGGTTCAACTGTCACGTTCACGGCCTGAATGCACACACTGATGGCTGCTTTGGTTGTTGACGTTTCAAGCACACATCGGTGAACACACATTACCTCAGCCAAGCCTTGTGACAGCTTGAAGGCAGGAGGCATAAACTCCTGCTCCAATCTGATGGTCACCGCTACGTTGCTGCTGCCTGTGCGCTTGATTTCAAGGCGGTCTTTATGAGGCCCTCTGCAGACAACATCAGCGGCAGCTCCTGGTCACTCTGAGCATGCATTGCAGAAATGTTGCTATGCAGGCACACCTGCAACAGGCTGCTGTGTTGCATGCATGCTGATGTGCAGCAGCACAAGTGCAAGCATACTATAAGTAGCTGCATGCAGGAGCACTGGGTCATCACCTTTGCTTTGCCATGCAACAACACAGTGGCGAGTTGTTACAAACTTGCCCAGTTGCTGCATGTGCCACACCGAACCAACACCACACCGTATTGCACGTGTCCTACTGTCATGCAGCTGGAAGAGATGCCAGCTCAGCCCCCATCAACCCGCCAACCAACCTATGGTGAAACTTCTCCCACAGAAACAATCCTTGGTCGTCAGCATACTGCTCTGGATCCAGCTGCACCTCTATCCGCTTGAAGAAGCTCGTAAACGGATGATGCTTTCCTTGCTGCTGCTGTGACTGATTTGGTGGTGCTGGCAAGCTTGGCAATGTTGCTTGCGCAGCAGCTAGCATGGCAGCAGCGTCTGTGCCTGGAGCGGGTGGCGGGTCTGTCAGCTCAACAAGTCTGCCCCATAAGCAGAGCGTCCATTGTGGCGGTTCCTGCACAGAGGCCTGCTGCTGTCCCTGTGACTGCAGCTGACTGCCGTTCTGCTGCAGCATGTCTTGTTGTGCTGGCTGATGGCTGTGTGTGGAGTAGATGTATATTCTTAGGCGCTTGAGTGGTGGATGGTCATATGGCAACGCAGCTGATTGGATTTCTAGTCTTCGGCGTTTGATTTGGTAATCGAGCTCGCGTTCCTGCATCACTAGGCTGTTGAAGAGAGCTGATTCTGGGATCAGATGTACAGGCTGCAGGACAAAGGATAACAGCAGCGAGCGCCTGAGTGATCTCCGGAACTATGGCGCGAATACCTTGGATCACTGAGAAATCCGTAGGGGAGTGCAGGGCACAGTGCGGTATGTGCGCACACGGCGACGCCAACCAGATGCTAAAGAGGTACCAACCGCTAAATGAGTTCTGTGTAGATCTTGGTGCAATCGGATTGGAAAGCCCAAGCATAAAGACGGCCATCTAGCTATGCATGAAAGCCCCCCTTGCATGGTCAGGTGTGTGCTGAGAGGTGACCAGGAGCAGTCAGAGCCAGCTGCCTGCTACTGTTGGAATTCCAAACGGTAATTATCAGCGCTCAGAACCACACCTTCTCACTAACAGGCTTCTCCTGTGTCTTTCTTTTCTTGTTTGCAAGCTTTTTGGCTGCGCTTGCGTCGGACATACGCATCTGCTGCTGTGCTGCAGTAGCAGCTGGTCTGGCCAGCTGTGCTTGCGCCAGCAGTGCATGTTGCTGCACGACAGTCAGCGGCAACCCTGCCATAGCCGGGCGTCCGCCCTGAGGTGATGGGAAGCACCGCAAGTGGCTCCCTAGAGCAATGAACAGTTGCCTGCAGCGAACGTGTTTCGGTACACGAGGGATGCACCACAGCGACTTTAAAACTCAACAAGCACTCGAAATGGATCACACGGGATCCCGTCAGTGGCCGTCCAGGTTATTCGACGGGGAGCGGGACGGTACCCGGAGCGTGCTGAGGTGCCTTGTATCAGCGAGCCTTGGATAGGCCAAGTGGGCAGCCACGCGTTATCAAACGTCCACTACATACGTCGTGCTGCTCCTGCGGCAGCTGTTCCAATATCGTTGCATAAAACCTGTGAGCTGCTTGGACGAACCTTTGCCACGTTTCATTGCTCGCGCTGCCTCAATCACGCTGCAGGCCATCGATGCATTCAAGAACTCATCGCAGACCCGCCATCATGAAACAAGCGGCAACAGCGCCTTCGGGTAACCCGTTGTTCAAATCAGATGCCTTGCATCTATTATTCTGTGTCGTTGGTGTTGTTGGGTCCCTTTTGGTCTATGGAGTCCTGCAGGTGCGGTCTGCTGGGCCATCTGGCGCCCCTGGCGGTTGGCCATCGCACGGCAGTAACGCAGTGTCCAATCAACGTTGTGTTGGTACACGCAGGAGCGTATCATGACATTACCATATGGTGAAGGGGAGAAAGCAGAAGTGTTCAAGTACAGTTTGTTCCTGGTGTTCTGCAATCGCACTGTAGCTGCAACCATTGCTGCTATAACCCTGGTGGTAAGTACATGGTTTCTGGTCGCCTCTTCAATCCATACTCCTCACTGCACTGCATAGGTGGTAAAGGTTTTCATCACTTGCTGCAGATCAAGGGCAAGAGTGACGAGCTGAAGCCAGTAGCACCAATCCTCAGCTATGCCAGTGTGTCATTGTCCAATGTGGTTGCCACCACCTGCCAGTACGAGGCACTCAAGCACGTCACATTCGCAGTGCAAACGTTGGGAAAGTGTGCAAAGATGTTCCCCGTCATGATTTGGGGCTACTTCATTCTGAAAAAGCGCTACAGCCTGCGAGATGTCCTGCTGGCGGTCTGCATCACTGGTGGATGCTTTATCTTCTTCATGACTGGACCTACAGCATCTCGAGTAGCCACAGACAAGAATAGCAGCTTGTTCGGCATCTTGCTGATGGTTGGATACCTTTCAGCTGATGGTTACACATCAACCTTCCAGCAGAAAATGTTCAAGGGGTACCAGATGACCAGCTACAACCAGGTCCTATATGTGTCACTCTGCTCCATATGCCTGAGCTCTTTCGGTGAGTCCGGGTGCAGCCCAGTTGTAACAGCATCTGGTCCGCCGAGGCAACTGCAGCTTGTACTAAGTGATGCCAATATGGCATGCAAGATTGCATCATGTGACGTGTACTCACTCATGTTTGTGCACCACAGACTGGAGACAGACACCAACTGCTCTGTCACTGTTATTTGTTGCTTCGTGTGCAGGACTGGTTACATCTGGCCAGCTGAGTGCCACACTGGGCTTTATCAGCAGACATCCAGAGGCCCTGTCAGCCATGATCATGCTCAGCTGTGCATCCAGCTGTGGTGAGTCCACACACTCTTTCCTTAGGGTGTTTGGAGCGACCCCACTGAACGCAGTGCGCGAGTGCCAGAGTATCAGCAGTGGACTTGGTGATAGTCAGCTGTGACAGGTCATGGCACATGCACCACAGTGGCGTGGCCGTATGTGCTAGCCAGGTTGCTGTGCTCAGCTTTGGCAGCTGTACCATAGTGCTTGAGCTTAGAAAGACAGGGACATGGGGAACGAGGCCAGCACTTGCTGCTGTTGCAACCTGCAGGCAGCTTATTCATTTCCTATACCATCAAGAGCTTCGGTGCCCTGGTGTTTGCCATCATCATGACGACTCGTCAGTTCCTGTCTATCCTGCTATCATCACTCTTCTTCGGCAGCCCACTCACAGCAGGCCAGTGGTGAGTTTCAGCAGTTGGTTGGAATATCAAAGGCGCTACAGTTGCAGACATGCGTCAGCCTCATGCTGGGACGCATGTTGTATGTGCATCCCATTTTTCACTACTGCTTGCTGCTGCTCCTGCAGCCCCTCATCATCAGCAGGATGGCTGCTTATACACAAGAGCTAGCCAAAATGTGCATAGTGCCGATGGGAGTGGACATGGTGCCATATTGCAAAGCTTGGGAGCAGATTTCAAGTGTTCTTGTTGCTGTCATCATGCAGGGGTGGCACTGGTGTTGTTGTAGCATCCTTGTATTACCAAAGTGCAACAAAGGACCACAGTCATGGGAAAGACAAAGGAGATGGAGCCAAGAACAATGGAGCCAGGACGCCTGCAGGGCCCAGTAGAGTCAGCCTATCTGGTGTGGGTACAGCAGTAACCAGCAGCAGTGAGACACGAGATGAAGAAGCAGTAGCTGCACAACCGCTGATCACGGTTCAACAGCGATGAAGCGGATGTGATTTCAGAGTGTCAGCCAGGTCAAGCAGGCACAGCAGCTGGTAGCTTATCGGAGCTTGGCAGCAGCAGCGTGGAAGCACTGAGGCCACCAAGTGGCTTCTTTCCTCCGATGCTGCTTGCCAAGCAACTTGAGGGCTCGCCAGCGTTGCTCTACGGGGCTTGCTTGCGCACTGTTGGTGCGATGTGCTTGTGACTGGGGTGCCATTCTGCACAGTCGCCTGGAACAACCACTTAAGACGTTCTACCTACGAATGTGACTCCAGATTAGGTGTAGCAGGCTTGTGATTCATGACCTTGCTAGAACTCAATGAACTTGTGGTAAGCAATTACAGCCATGTGCCATTCGTCACAAACCGTTGTGGGGCAAAAGGAACCTGGGTTGGTGCATTGACATCAGGCCTGATAGGCCGCCGATCGTGGCATGGGACAGCTTGTCAGCACTCACTTAGCGGCACGTTGATGGTGTCATGTATTTGGGCTGCAAGCAGTCTACATGTTGGCATGTGGGGCACTGGTAGGAGGACACCACGCAGCCACACTGTGCAATGCACAGCCACATGCTATGTTGTGTTTGGTTGTGGGAGTGTGTATGTTATGACAAGGCATATCAGGCCTCCAACTTTTGGGCAGGTACTTCATGCTTAACAGTCTTTACGTGCAGTTCTAGATCGAATCAGAGCCATTCCAGAAAATCAGCGGTTGTGGCTTTTCAAGCTGGATTTGTTCACAGGTCACTGACCTGAGGCCCTGTCTGGGGTTCAGTGGCTTGTTAGGCCTCTCTGCCTCGTCATTCCATGCCGATTGTACCTATTTTGCTGACCGCGGCACGTTGCCGCTGCAGAGATGTATCTTGACGGCACACCACTGCTTTACGCGCCAGGCACCCAACCAGGGGGAAAGTTGATTGCGTCGGCATCCCCCGCGCTGACAAGGGAGAGATTTGTTGTCAGCTGAAGGTTGGCTACTGATCGTTTGCATCAGGCACGAGTGCAGGCGGTGTAGGGCAGGAGCACTTGGGCACAAGCAGTTTCCTGTCGAGCAGTTCCGCGGCATGGCATCAGTTGGAAGCACATGGAGCAAGACATAACAATAGAAGATGTTTTCTCACTGAGACGTCCCAAAGATATAAAAGCAGGCATCGCTAGTGGGCTTAAATCCGTAGCAAAAGGGGTGGTTGGTGGGACTGTGGGCTTGCTAGCTGCCCCAGCTGTAGGAGCCGTACAAGAGGGCCTGCCCGGCTTTGCAAAAGGCGTAGCTGCAGGTAACAACATCATTGGCAGACAGTGCCTTTTTCTGCGGCCCGAGCCCAGCATCTGCCTGTACAGCATACAGAGAGCCCACAAACTTGGCAACGCAGCAACAGCAAGCAAGTCTGCATGCTGGACTGCTGCGACTTCATGCTGCAGGTGTTGCCGGTGCCGTGTTGCTGCCTGTGGCTGGTGCATCAGTGGCAGCAATCCAGGTTGCTCGAGGCATTCTCAATCAGCCAGAGGCTATAACAGAAAGCATAAAAGGCAAAGCTTGGGATCAGGTACAACGACCCTTCACCATCACATCAAGCATTCTGCATCCCAGCAACCGTAGCCTGCTGTGTGGTGTTCTCACTTGTTTCGCACACAGCAGCTGTGTCAGTGAGCTCAGCAAAACCGCCAGCAGCAGACCCTGATGGGACTGGCACCACTGTTCTCGCTGAATGGCGGTGAGCCTGCCAAGCTACAGCCTCCACTGCCCTTGCAGCAGATTCTAGCCTTCAAGTACTCAGTCTGAGTGGTCTAAGTGCGTTGTGTGCTTCAGGAACACAGGTGCTGGGTGGACCAGCCCGTTTCTGCCATCAGACCATATGATGCAGCTGCAGCAGCACACTGGCACAGGTTGGGGATCACAGCACCACTGCGCAGCAGACAGCAGCAAGTGGACTACTACGAGCTGCTGGAAGTCCCACGGGATGCACAACCTGAGCACATTAAGCGACAGTACTATAAGCTAGCTCGCAAGTATGTTACCAGGATCAGAATCTTGGCAGTTAGTGCTGGCGTTGTTAGCAAGATAATGAGCATGATGAAGGTTTGCCCATACTCAAGCTCAATGCAAGATGGTGGCTCCATGTTGTTAAAGGGATGTGTGCTCGCTTGGCACCTGCTGCCAAGCAGTGAACAGGCGATCAGATGCGTACTTCTTGCAGGTACAGAGTCCTAGAATTACAAGAGCAGTTCACCATCACAGCTGCCTGCTTGCTTGCCTGATGGCCCTTGCAGCTGCCCAGATCATCTACTGTTTGCTGTTGCCGGCTGTACATGCTGCAGGCATCATCCTGACAAGAATGGTGGCAATGCAGAAGCTCACATGCGCTTTCAGCAGCTTGGTGAGGCATACCAGGTGTGGGAGGCTGTGACCTGGCATATCTTGGCATTCTGTGCAGACAGACTGAGCCAGTCGGCGATGTCACCAGTGCTGCTGCTACGCATACAGACCTACTACTGTATCCGTCAGTTGCGCAAATGGAAGCAGTCACTGTTTGAATGCCAGATGTTGCTGATGGTACTGCTCAACTGTGCAGGTTCTGAGCAACCCTGAGTTGCGTCAGCGGTATGATAAGCATGGCCTAGATGGGGTTCAGGAGGGCCTGATGGATGCGGCTGCTTTCTTTACTTGCCTGTTTGGGAGTGAGATGTTTGACCATTTGATTGGGGAACTGGCTATTGCAACAGTTGCCAGGTAGGATAGCTTGCTGTATCAGGAAGATGCATGTCATGTGTATGGCGCTTTCATTACTAGATATCCATGACACCACAGCAGAGAAACCAACCCCAGTGCAGTCCCTGCAATGTGTATGCTGAATGATTCTGTTCGCGCTTCTCATTGCAGCCATTCCATACGGGCGGCCTTTGCATACGGCAATTTGGCTCCAAGCAGCTAGAATTTGGCAGCTGCAGCAGAATGGCTGCTGGGCGGCCACAACTGCTGTTCCTGTCATCAGTTATATGCTTGCAGTCACAACTGATATAAACATTATAACCGAATCATCATGGTTATGTGCTCTTGCTGGCTGCATCGGCACTCTCAGGTTTGGTGAGGAGGCAGGCCCAGCTGAGCTGCAACAAGCTCAGGCTCATCGTGTACAGCAACTTACTGTGTATCTGACAGCACTGCTCAGGAGATACGTGGAGGGGGATGAACAAGGCTTCAAGGTGGGATTGCTAGTCAGCAGCTAGGAAGTCCGTCTGCCTGATGAGAAAGACCACTGATATCCTGCCAGTGTAGTTAGTGCCCTGCAGTGTGCTGGAGGCCGCTTCTTGTTATGACAGCACTGCACCTGCAACAGCAACTTGTAGCGTGATTCATGGCAGCTACAAGCAGAGCTTGGTCAGTAGCGTATCAACACGTTTTGGCTTGAAACCATGGTTGCCACCACATGTCTGCTGCAGCTGGCCATGCAGCAGGAGGCGGAGCGTCTTGCTTCGGCCTCGTTTGGGGTGAATCTGCTGCATTGTTTAGGTGCTGTGTACAGCATGCAAGCAGACATCTATCTGGGTGGACTGTTGGGTAGTACACTGGCACGAGTCAAGCAGGGTACTGACTGTGTCAGGTGAGTACTGCAAGATAAGTTGACCTAGAACAGTGTCAGCTGTAGCCAGTGCTAGCTTGAGGCCGTCTGTTGAAGTTGATGCTTGTTGCTGCTAGTCGTTTGGCTAGGCTCATGGAAAAAGCTGCAAGTTGCTCATATCCCTTGTACCTCCCGTCTGCCCCGTGGCTATGATATGATGGCAGCGACACGTGTCAACCAGCAACACTGTGTGCTGTATGCCGCTGCTGTAGGTCGCATCTTGTTGTTGCGAATGCAGCACTCAAGGTGCTCTCACACCAGGATAAGCTAGCAGCGTTTGATGCAAAATGTGAGCGGCGGCGACAGCAACCACAGCAGCAGCTTGCTATAGTTCAGCATACACTAGACACCAAGCAGCAACAGCAGACTCCTGGAATTGATGCGAACATACAAGCCGACATGTTGTATGACTCTGTCTGGTTTGGCAAAACTGCGGACGGCAGCGCCACTGTACAGGAACTCAGCCCGCCAACGCAGCTGCAGCAGCTGCAGGAGGAACAACAGGTTATTAGCAGTCCAAACAACCACACAAGCGTTGTTGACGCTGTATCAACTTCAGGGCCGGGCAAAGCTGGTGCTCCGGCTGCTACTGCCTCAGCAGCTGATACAACGTCCCTGGGCTGTGTGCTGGACAGGCTATCTAGGAATGGCTACCATGTCGCTGAACCCAGCGCGACTGACGAATCAAGCAGCAGGCGCAGCAGTAGCCCCACAGCAACAGCTGCAGGTGTTGTTGAGGCAGGCAGCATGCGCAACTACCCCGTGTTTGATGACACAGCAGATGACAGCTGCAGCGTTCATGGCAGCAAAGGACCCAGCACAGCAGCCCCTGCTGCTGCTGCTGCTGAGTTGCCTTCTGTTGCTGATGCACAGCAGTGTAGAGCAGGAAGTGCTACCACATCAGCAGAACAAGGGCCCCATCCGTGTATCGCTGGCGACACAGGAGCCAACACAGGCAGTGTCCAGGTCGCAATGGATGAGCTGCTGCACCGCTCTGAATTGGAGGACCTCAGTGTGCAGCTTTGCATGGAGGCCATGTGGGCTGCTAATGTAGTTGACATACAACAGACAGTCAGCAAAGTGTGCCAAGCTGTGTTACACGATGCTGGTAGCAGCAAGGCGGTGTGCCACCTTCGGGCTGAGGCTCTCAGGTGCGATCTGGTGGTGCTGCTGGTGCAGGGCAATGTATCTCACAAGCACTGAAAGTGATGTCACTGCCTAGCCAGTGCCTGGCACTGTCCCAGCTGTCACAGAGTGTGTGGTATGGCAAAGGCATATCATAACTGCTCTCAGATCTTAACATGCTCAGATTCTCAGCGGGTGTCCAATCTGTGATGGACAATCAGCGTTTGACCCAGCACATACGTCACCATAACCTCACACTTGCGTGCACTCTTCAATGTGCTGTAGAGAGCTGGGCGTCATATTCTGCTCTGTGTCAGAGCTGCAGTCCACAGACACCCCTCACCTGGGAGCCAAACAGCAGGTCCAGGCAGCTTACGAAGCAATGCTGGCAAAGCAGTTAGCAGAGCAAGATGCAGCAGAGGAACACAGCTGAGACTGGTTGCAGGACTGCGCCAATGGTCCTTTTGCTCCACAGCTAGTGACCGGTCATAACACAGTAGCTATCGTGTTGTTCAATGGCAGTCCCTAGTCCCTCAAGTACGTCCTGGTGGCCATTGGCCGAACTGTCCTTGTGAAAGCCAACTGTGTGCCCCAGAAGGTGTGGCATAAGGCCGTCATGGCTTTGTGCTGTACCTGTAATTAACATTACACTCTTGTCGATTGTTGCAGTAAATGGTGGCAGCTTTGCTCAGTCCGCACTGGTGGGCAACAGTACCGGCACAGGCAGCTTGACAAGTAACAGGCGGCGAGTCGGATAATGTGCTACAAGTACTGCTGCCCGTCCATATGTTATATATGACATCGTATGTGGCACCGTGGCAGCCTGTGCTAGCACACTGGTGTTGGGTGGGGTCATTGCTTTGCAAATGGTGACTGACTCTGGGTCCGGGACTTGTTCTATGTACTCTGACTCATGCAACATAGAACAGATCCCCATGCATGGCATGACAGCTCTTGCCAGCGCATCTATCCTATTTGCATTGGCTCAGTCTCTTTTACATAGAATGCCAAGCAGATATCCTATTTGCATTGGCTCAGTCTCTTTTACACACAATGCCAAGCAGATCACTGCATGCTTGTCTCAGTATATTGGGGTCTATAACAGAAGTAAAAACTTCATAAAACTTTGTGAAGATTGAAATGCAAGCACAGGTAGAAGCATGCAGGCTGGTGAACAAAGCTGGCTTGCCTGTATGCAGAGTCCCCGCACTGTCTGAATTTACGGCTGGGGTCTATTGAACTGCAGTACAGCTACTTTCCCTGATTGAAGTGTTGGCCTTTGAAGCCCCGGGCCGTGATTGAAGTTGCAATGTCTCTGACAGAGCTTTAGCGGCCTTGGCACAATCCGTGGTCCTCGTTCTCTGTCAGAAACTGCCTGCTTATGATCACCCCATGCCCCCCTTGGTGTGCCAGTGTGGCTGAGCCACCAAGTACGTCCCAAAGGCTTTGCGGCCGAAAGGGTATTCTTCTTCTTGCCCACCGCAAGCTGCACAAGCCTGCCATATACCTGGAGCATGCAACCTGGAGCATCCAAGGACTTCACCTAACTTGGTCGGACCAGGCAGGAGCTGCTGTCATCACTATCAACTGGCAGAGGAAAAGCTCTCTCACAGTGCTGCTAGCAAACGCTTATCAGGCAGTCCCTGAGGTCACACCCAACCACCCTGCCAGGGTGCGTGCCACGTGGCCCTAGAGGCACAGCTGGCAACACTGTGATTTGTCGACACTAGGTTCCGTTGTCCAATCACAGCCTGAGAGTGAGTCACCACAGCCTGATCTGCAGGCACACGACACCAAGACTGACCAAGACGTCCCTTGCAACACATCTGCTAGGGCATGGCAGTCAATCACACATAACTTATGTTGAACTCCCATAGCTCTTATCTAGGAACCTACCACCTGCCATGAAACTAATCAAAGCTAGCACAATGAGTGGTGCTTGAACAAGAGACATACTGTACCTTACATGTGCTGCACGATGCCCAACAGCGAGCTGCATTACTACACAACACCATACATAGTCGTGCAGGGCCACGCTTCGCATACCGACATACTCCCGCTGATGATCCCTAACCCATGCTGTAATTGAGCCTGTCATCAAAACCCCAAAACATCTGTCAATAAAGAACGCTGAAACAGGGACCGTAACAGCTCACTGAAACATACGACAGCAACTTTACAACTCGGGTCATCACAGGCTGCCAAAAACAACACCCTGCTCAGTTTGTAGACTGAGGGAATCTGCCAATTTAATCCATGTCTATCCAGAACCGTCCCAGCCCCCCGTCTGCAGATGAACCAGCTGCAAGGGCTTGCAAAACCCCGATAGGCACTGTGGACCCATAACTCTGAGTGAACCCAAGGGAGATGTGGTACACAACCCAACATGTCGCAACCAACACCTTGCCATATATAAGTTGGCTGTGCCACTGCCCACACCGGCATTCGCTTGGGCACCTCTATCCAACGCATATGTGTCTGAATCTCTGAACTGTTGATCCTTTGTATTTCTACTGATTACCACACACCCAGAGACCGCAAACCACTTGCTGCCTGGGCTGCTGCAAATGGCTGTCTGCAATTGCTGCTGTAGCTGCCTCTTCCGGTTTTGGTACTTGCACAACTTGCTGTTTTCCAGAACGCCTCAAGTGGACAGCCTTCACGCTGATGCCTCTCATGTTGCTTCGGCGATGCTGAAATATGAGTGATCAGCAGATGATACAGCCACAACCACTTTTGGGCTGCTTCACACCGTCTGCATCTGCTTTGTCGCCTGCAGGAGCAATGCAACAAGGCATGACTGCTGGTTCTGTACCCAGAGTGGTAGGCGTAAAGTGACTCGCAGTGAGGTGAGGGCTCAAACCTATGCAGACAGAGGCAAAGCTGCCTATGAAGCCGCTGATACAAGCATGGACGTGGC
The DNA here is from genome assembly GCA_002588565.1 of Coelastrella sp. UTEX B 3026. NCBI lineage: Eukaryota > Viridiplantae > Chlorophyta > Chlorophyceae > Sphaeropleales > Scenedesmaceae > Coelastrella > Coelastrella sp. UTEX B 3026. Next base: position 57,799 of record NSMO01006617.1, on the reverse strand, counting down.
AACAGCTGGCTGGCTATTGGTCCATGCTGGACCAGCTGGCTGGCTATTGGTCCATGCTGGACCAGACACAGATGTGTGGGACCTGTGAAGACGCATACACCATGCTCCGGCAGCTGCCTGCTTCCTAACCACACTGCACGCTGGCGAGCAGGCCTGGGTTGTGAGCCCCAGCTTGCTGCTGTGTGTATCTTTCCGCACCTGCTGCTTTGCCCGCCTGAGGTGGCCGTACTAGAACATGCATCGTTACTACTGCTAGTGCTTCCGAGCTCCCCATTTGTTTACGATAGTCTGCATTCCATGACAGCAATGCCCAAGTCGTGTCAACTGATGAATCCAACTGTGTGCAGCTGGTGCTTGCCCAAAGTGCAACTGAGAACCCCACAAGGCCTGCAATATGCCAAGCATCCAGCTGCTGTCTGTGCTATGGCTGCACGCACGAGGACGCATGCTGCAAGGACCAAAAATCACACATAGATTTGACATCCAAGAAACCTGCTGGCTCTGGTGCACATACTACTGTCCAATATTCAGTGGCACCTCACCTTTGAGGGTCTTGTTGTTGTCTAGGAACTGCCCTGAACACAGTATTCTCAGGTCTGCTGCTGAAGATGGCGTCTCTTTAGCCAGTGGTCCATCTGCACCATAAGCGCAGAACAGTTAGTACAACAGAGGAGCTGCTAACCTGCTTGTTGCCAGCTGCCCGTTGCATGCGCACCTGAGGGCCACCGAGTGAATATTGTCTCCTTTACACTTTGTATGGTTGCAGTGTCGTTGAAACTAAATGGACCGACGTCTCCTAGAACATGTCTGAACTTTATCTGCAGCTCACTGTCAGCACTATCGCCCATTACTGCCTCAAGCCTGAGCGCGAGTGCAACAGCGCAACGTGTCAATACTAATGCGTGCAGAAAGAACCTATGAGTGCACCTAAACGCGTTAACAAGCGACAACAGCAAGACATGCAGCCTGAAACAACAAGAGACCTTCGCACTCGCTGATGTAGTTGCAGACAGATATAATTGCCTGAAGACATGGCAGCAAGCCTGTTGGCGACAAGCAATTCTGTTGTCATGAGTAGCATGTCATGTGAAGCTCCTCAGGCGTCTGAAGCACTTGCTAAGTCTTGATACCTCGGTCGCCTTGATAATGTTTGTCCCGTTAAGCTCAGATAACCTGGCTGCCATGGACGGTCAGGCCTGCACAACCAGCTACGGCGATGCTGCGTTCTTCGAGACGGAACAGCAGCTGACGAGAACGCTGGATTGGTGAGGCAGCTCGTAAATGCAGCCTTAGTATTGCAGAGCGACGGTTAAGGCGCAGCGGACGAGCGTAGCTGAAGAGGCGTAGCACTTCAGCTTGATAATGTTCAATTGTACAGCAGTTGACCAGTCAGAACTTGTGCTGGATGCGACGTTGTAAGGATTGGCCTAAAAGTCTACAGACGTGCTTAGCCATCGTTTGGTATCTGGTGGGTTGCAGGTATACGGAGTACGAAGTGATAAGGCCGCTGCTGCAGCGTGTGATGCAGTACAGTGATACAATACTGGTACTTGGTCCAGGCACATCAGGGCTCCACGAACAGTTGTATGACAGGTAGGGACAGATGAATCTGCGCAGTGGCGTGATTTCCATGAGTTTTGAGGGGGCTAACAGGCCCGCAGGAGTGTGTGTGCACCATGTCAGAGCACACACTCAAAATGGGTATCCAGCCTGCTTCCGCTAGGACCATATGGCAGCAGAGTTATGTCAAGCCCCAAACACCTTATCAGTTAATCGCCATGTCACAGTGGCAAGGGCAGCCGGAGCTGCCACGGCAGTGTCCTGCATTATTCATGATGACAGCGGCATCAGACTTGACAGTCTATATGTATGTCCAAAGACCAGCAGTAGAGCAGTATATATGTGCTGAATGACAGCTGCACCCAGCAATCACTTCTTTTGTTGCTGGCACTACTCTTGTGCTGTTCTCAGTGGGTATCGAGGCATCACTTGTGTGGACTTCAACAGCAAGGTGCTTCAAAGGTGGCGACAGAGCAGTGCAGATTCAGGAAAGACCAGCCTGAAGTACCAGCATGCAGACATCGTGCAAGGGCTACCTTATGAGCACTATCCGTACAATGTTATTATAGACAAGGTTTGTTAGCACAGACACATGTGTTTTGTTGTATCAGTAAGTATGGTAGATCAGTAAGTATGGCCAGCACCCAAAGCCAAAAATGGGCTGGCGCAAACCATGCAGCAGGTACAACAGCAGCATTCTACACAGCCTGCAGTGTGTCAAGATCAGAGTGGCCTAACTCACTGTACAGCCATGATTGAAGCCAGGCATTCTGCCATGATGACTTATTGTCAATGACTTAAAAGCACTTTGCAATGCTCGGGGAGGCCCTGCCACCTTACAGATCCAGGCATGACAGCTTCCATAGTATGTGACGTGATGTTTGCTATTGCCTACTGTCCACATGTGCTCCTAGGCCTGAACAGCATCTTGCCTTAGACATGTGTGCAACGAACAACCAGCTTCAGTAAGCAGTCAGGGAACTCAGCATATCACGTTTCCAGTGTCCAGAGCTAGTCACCTTAAGGTCCAGTCCAAGCTTGGACTGGACCAGCTGACATCTCCAAAGTATTGTGTTTGCAGGGCACCATGGACTGCATACTGTGCAGAGCAAGTGGGTTGGAAGACTTCAGCAAGGCGCTACAAGTGATCTGGAACAATCTCAAGAACCCTGGCGTGTTTGTTACTGTGTCACATGGAACACCGGACATGAGATTGCCGCTGCTGCAGCGGGTTGCATGGGAGAGTATACAGGTGATAAAGCAGCGTGCAATTGACGTCATAAGTTTCTTCTTGTGCCTCTGATGTTATGCCAAGGGTTTCGAACGTGATCGAGGCAGACTTCGAGAGACCTGGAACTCTGGCATCGGGTCCATATACCACAAGTGCTACAGGTATTCTGCCAGCTGTGAGCTTGCTGCAGAGCTTCTTAAGCATGCAGTGTGGAAAAGAAATATGTATACGTCGCGGCTGCTGTTTGTTGATGCTTTTGCGCATCAGCTGTTGCGGTCGCGATCAGTGAACCAACGGTTGGGCGCGGTGTGCTCTGGCGTGCTGCATGCTACTACAGGTGAAAGCAATCATACCGCCTGAGATGCCTAGCCTTGCTGGGGGAGATACTATGAGCACTCTCCGAGAATATTCAGCACAGATGGCTTGCCCAGACAGCGCCAGCTACGTATACATCTGCCGGAAGCCTTATTGATCGTGTAACCAGAGCTTCCGCGGTTTTGCGTTCATGACCTTTGGCAGGCTCGTGCAATCTAATGATTGACAGGTTTACAGAAATTGGTGTTTTGTGGGAGTGTTGGTCCTGCGGGCGTTCTATCCGGGCGGTCCTTGGTCCAGGGAATACTAACCGGCTTCGGTCATCAACCTCCTGGCCCCGACAGCACTCAAATAGCAGTCAAAGGAGCATGCCTGCCACTGGATCATAGCCTGGTAGCTAAGCAACGGCAAAGCAGTTGAACCTCTTTTGCTTCCCTTCGCAAGCTTTGAGAACTCGCAAAAGCAGGATGGCTCGCCACTCAAACCTCGCATTGCTCGCTGCTCTTTGCAGTATTGTTGTTGTGTGCCACGGTAAGCAACTTGCTTGCAGTGTTCAGCAAGGCCATGGATAGCGGGCGGCATTGTTGATGTTCTTGAGCCTGTGTCATGCTGTCTGAGACTATGTTTAGATCGCGCCACAACAACTCAATTGCTTAGCGTCAGTAACTGTGTCTTCTTGCCGAGCCTCTTGCTGAGCCTGCCAGTCTGAGATCGGAAAGGTCTGTCACCAGCCGCGCGACACGCAGCACCTCCTTACCTCCGATAGTTTTTTGATATATGTCAACTTGTGGTTACAGGTGCTCCCATTAATGATGGGTCCTTCCGCACTTGCTCCGAGGCGCTGGCCAAAATCCCAGGCTATGATTACACCACGAGAGCGCTTGCGCAGTGCCCAGACCTGCAAAAGATGCAGTCCGATCCCAGCCTGGTCAAGACTTTTTTCGTTCCCAGCAACACGGTGGGTTTCGGATGTCGCTTTGCAAGCACTTTGCCCACGGACTCCTGCCAGCCTGATGGGTAGCTGCCAGCAGTTGGATGCGAGGTCAAGATAATCCATTAACATCCAAGTTGCTAGACCATGTAACCACATGCATCGCCTTGAACTTTGAACAATGCCCCTTCTGCGCACTCATCTTTCACTGTGGCTATTCACCAGCATAAATAGCAACAGCATCAACAGGCACAGCTACTGCACATGGTAGCTCATCTGCACCTGTAACACATCACCATCTTGACCTCTGTCACCCTCTCGGTTCTCATTAGTGTGGACTTGCCTCAGTACTTGTTCTGCTGCTCTGCCTGCAGGCCATCCAAGCCATCTGTGACTACATTGGTCTGCCCCTGGAGAAGATCCTGAACGGTGACCTCAAGGCACTCATGTGCCAGATTCTCAAGTACCACATTGTTAACAGCAAGGTTACCCTTGACCAATGGAGTGTCGGCCAGGGTCTAACAACTTCATACTTCAATGCCAAACTGACAGTGAAGGCTACCGGGAACGTGCCTGAGGTCAAGACTCAGCTGGGCAGTGCTGCTAAGGTTGAGAGGGTTGCACTATGCGGCAGTGCTGTGGCTTATGGTATTGATGCTGTGCTCGCCCCCTTCCCTGTGCCAAGGCTGGGATAAGCGCTTGGTTGCTGGGGATCAGCACCGAAAGGCAAGGTATTGTGGTGAATACGCAGCAGATGAAATGTATGTGAATGTGGCAGTGTCCCCGTGAATGCAGTTTCCATTGACGGGATTATTATGGCCTGCTGTAAACGCAGGCAGTTATGTGGAGCTGTGCTGGCTCACGGTTAGCATTTTAAGACTGATGCATGGACATTTGGACGAGAATATGGAAGTGTGAGATTTGTGTGTTTTCTTGTTGTTCACTGCATAGACATTGGCTGCATAAGCCAAAAGCTGCTGCACAACAGCAGCCATACTTGCGCTGCAGAAGCGCCTGTTCCAAGTACAAACCTTTATCTCAGATACCCAACTTCATGGAAATCTCCAGCGAGCCTGACTGTAACCAAATTGCTCAATGCTTTTAGGCAGTTTATCAGGTTGCACATGATTCGTGCATTTCTCATCGGGCCTCTGATTCAGGTGGCATAGCATTGATCCTATTATTCATGCCCACATGCTGATTGTGCATTGACATTATTATTATTATCATTCATTGTTGTCGTTGTCAGGGACAGCACCTAAGAAGCTTGGCACCAACAGCTTGTTATTTAGATCACATTCCTATGGTTTGTCACTGGGCACCAGGTTTATTTGGGTTCGAACATTTGAGCTGTTCGCCAACACAATTCATATCGAAACACGCTATGGAAACACAGTCTTGTCACCTAGTGCCCTCCTGTGTTGTAACTGCTCCGGAGGATCCTGGCAGTGTGTGCCGACCATTGGTAACTCTGTGACAGGCTTTATCAGTTTGTGGCACGGCACTGTTCAGTCATTATGTTCCATGTGGTGCACAACATGCCACGTGGCCTGATAGTGTTTGGTGGCAGGGGGCTCTGTAGCCTCTAGAAATCTTGCAGTTTGACTTGGCTTCTGCCTGTTACCGTGACGCTGAACCAATCACATGTACATGGGTGCTGGCATCTGTGCCTTTTCAAGCGTTGCATGCTGTGACAGTGCTTGTTTCGCTTATCTGTAAGAAGCCTGAATGGTGACTTCCAACTCTGCATGCCACCCCAGTCACATATCATATGGCAACCTGTATGGATAATCGCTGGCTGCATTCCATGGAGCTGCTTGGTTGTGCGGTGGTTTAGCAACCCATTATCTTCGTCACTGCTGTGGCTGGTGAGCTAAAGCCGGCAGGTACCAGAAACCAGAATACCATCAAACAGCCGTGAGATTGGGGAAAGTTGTTGACCCGTGGGCAGTGGCGGTGTCAAGCATGCAACTTGCTGCTACTGTTCAGTAACGAGAGCAAGACCTGACCAGGTGGGTATTAGAGTTCGAACACAAATGTGCAGAATTGATAGCACCCGCTGGATAACAAGCATGAAGATGTTTCATGTGCGGGCCCTTTCCATGACACACATGAGCCGATGCAAACACGTTTGCTGTGCCGCTGTGAATTGATTAGATTCTGTACCGGTTGAGATCACAACCATCCCATGCCCATTTTCAGTATATTTGACTGTGCAGCCGTCAAATATGGTTATGTTTGTAATGCGTGCACTGGCAAAGCATTGTCAGCCTGCTCAAGACAACTGGCCAGAGCGACCTCAAGCCTGAAGGAACCTGCATCGGCTGTGTGCTCAAGTGCTTGTCCAGGCAAACACACTGAAATCAGCCACATCAACAGCTTCACTCCTGCTTGCGCATTGCTCATCGCAAGAACGATTGACACAAACACGGCAGGGCTCCAGCCTGCTTGATATATGACAATGACATGAATGCCAGGAGAGTCACATCAGTAGTACTGGTTGGCCAGGTGCCAGTTGATGGATACTGGCCTGCATTGAATTGACATCCAAAAAAGACTGGCTTCACATTACCTACTCGAAGCACCAAACAACGCCGCACGAAAAGTGATGGAAGTTGCATGCCTATCAGACTTTGCAGCTGACTACTCGCAAACCATAGTGCAAGAATAGTTGCTTCCTATACCACTTCACATGATAATCTGCGCCACATGACTCGCAAAGCACCTACTGCTGGCTGCTACACTACCTGCTGTGTAGCTGGGATGCAGCACTCCTGCTGCTGCCTCGGCCTGTCACTCCCTTGAGAGCTCTGTACACCTACAAACTCAGTACTCGGCACTAAGGTAGCCTCACAAGTGAATACTCTGCCCCAACCAACTGTCTATAACACTGAAACACACTACCGTGAACCTACCAAAACCAACACCTACAACGATCTACAGGCAACCACCTAATAGAATCCATCCCGCACACGCATCTTGCAGAAGTTCAGTCACGCTTGGTGGTTGAAGAGCTGGCAGCTTCGCCCAACCAATCAATTTTCACACACTCGAGCACGACCGCACAAATATTACAGCAAACTCTTTCTAAGAGTGTACTGATAGCATGCACCCTGCACGACTCCAAACCCAGTTGTCTTCTGCAACTTGCAGGCTAACACTTCTTTCAACCTGTTCGCTGGTTTTGTAAATCTGTGCAAACCCAGTTGAACCAGCCAACCTGAGTGTGTCCTCATGAACCAGGCACACACTTCAATGCAGCCATTCACAGGCACGCAAACTATTATCACAGTTCCACAAAGTATTGCTCTGCAATTACCATCCTGCGCATGTGCTTAAATCCTGCACAACGATATGCACAAGTCAGAGCTGCAGCCATTTTTGGTGATCAAGACGGTACAGCTCGACATTATGTAACAAATCCACCCAATTGCTGCTGAATCAGCTACCCCTGTCCACCATAAGCACAGAATCTTCCCAACCTCATTCTGACCCCCCCCCCCCCCCCCCGGGACACACACACAGTGTCACTCCAGGGAGCCCCACCCCCGCGGTTGGTCTGCAGCTGCAGCAGCATCAGAAGCTGGAACAGCATCAGCGTCTGGAACAGCATCGGCAGCTGGAGCATCGTTTGACCAGCTATCTACCCGCTCTACAGCGCCCCTAGCCCCGGCCTGTTGCCCCACAGCATCAAACACATGCTGCAGCTGCTGGAACTTGGGATCATCTGCTGGTGCACCCTTCAGCCAGCCTGCGCCAGGCACACCCGCTGGCTGCTGCTCCTGCAAACCCTCTGCAGGTGCTCCGCTGGTGCTGGCCCTGTCTGTGATTGGTGTTCTTGAGCGAGGCACAGGGCTGAACTGTATGCCACCAACTGCACCAAGAGCATCACCGCCAGCGCTAACCCTCCTGCTGTCTGGAGTGCGTGAGCGAGGTGCCGGGCTGGCGCTTCTACTACCAGCTGCACCAGGCCCTGCACCGCTAGCGCTGACCCTTGTGCTGCTAGGAGTACTTGAACGAGGTGCAGGGCTAGTGCTCCTACTACCAGTTGCACCTCGGGTCACACTACAAACCCTGTGTGGCTCTGTCAGAGCAGGTTTACTGGTGCCGGTGTCAGCCCTACCAGGCGAACTGTGGGCAGGCGAACTGTGGGCAGGCGAGGTATGAGCAGGCGAACTGTGAGCACTCGAATCTGCTCTGGCAGCCATGTCGGTTAACTCCAGATCACCCTCTGCCACTCTGCGGATAGTGCGGCTGCCGGCTTGTAACATGATCTTGGCGCTGCGGCCTGCTTGTTCAGCTGTAGCAGTGAGATGGGATAGGATTTGCAGAGCTTGCGAGTCATCCTGAACTGCTGATGCTGCACGACTGCTGGGTGGGGTTGTTGCATCACCTGCAAAGGCCAACACAGCTCAAACTTGAGCATGGACTGCTGACGTGTTATTTGAGAAACTGTACGAGACTGGCAGTACTGCTCAAGGCATCTGTCTGATGACACGGACATGCCACAGAATGTGCACTTGACTCCAGACCAGTGCAGGGCATATGGTATACCAGGTGCCAGGCAGCAGAGAGACTCTTAAAAGCCACTTGCCAGTCGCCTGTTGACCACTTGTGCAGCCCCCCATTGCAGCACATAGAAGTAAGCGAGGGTGCAGCTAGTATAGGATTCAACTGGGTGGAAAGCACTCTCACCTGCATGCGCCCTTGGGCCCGCTGCAGTGCCACCACCACCACCACCACCGCCGTTATCCCCGCCACCACCACCACCACCGCCGCCTCCACTGGGATGGTCATCACTTCCACCGGATGGCTTGTTGCCGGCACGCCTGCGGGCAGGGGTGGCAAAACATGCTGTGATGCATGCTGCTTGGCGGCCAGCTGATGTAAGCTATGCATTGCACTAAACCAAATACCGAGCATGCACATTGCTGTAGTTAATGACATGGCAGACCATATACACAAGCTTTGATGCTCTCCCGGGCAACGGCAGTCCCCATGTCATCGTGCTTAGAAAGCTCTGGTAGCTCAGCCCACACAAGACATGCATAAGCACACACGCACGCTATACCCTCCTCTGCCGCTACCTGCCACTGCAGCCAGGTTGTGATCTGACTCCAGGCAAATAGAGCACCACCCCCCCCCCCCACAGACTGCTGGAAACAGAGCTCCCACAGGCCTAGAATCGTGTGTACGTTTTCTTACCGTCAGCTGTAGGTTACAAGAACGCCTCAACCCCAGCCACTCACTTTTGCTTCTTCTTTATTGCCCTAATCTCTTCTGCAAGCCTGCCTACTTCACTCGTTTTTAAAGCTTCCTGGCTCAAGTAGTACTTTGAGTATCCTTCCCCGAACAGCACTGCAGCTTGGTAGCGGGTCAACAGGCCAAACAAGCTGCCAATGAAGAGCAACAGCAGCAGCACGACACCAACAACAAAGTCTGCAATCCAGCAGAACTTGTTGACAAGGCGCCTGCAGGACAGGTAGCAAGGTTGCAGGTGGATCAGCTGTATCAGCAGCTGGAATAGGTTGCAAGGTTGCAGCAGGAGCAGCAATAGAGCACGGCATGTAAGGACTTGACTGGAAACAGCATGCAGGCAGATGGAGGCAACAACAATACATTCATACACAACACATAGCAGCCCCCCGCCCCCCCACCAGATCCAAACCATTCAAGGCTGCATTGTCGAAAAACGCATTGTGCTGTCACAGGCAACGAGAGCTGCAGTCCTACCTGGCTGGCTGCCAGCTTGGGAAGAAGTTGAGGAGGAACATCGAGAGCAACCTCGCCAGCTCAAACTCGATGTACAGCACGCGCATCATCACACGGAACAGGTGCCTCTGCAGGAGCGGCAACAGCGGCAGTGTTAGCTACATGTCTGCAGGCTCACGCCACCAAGGGCCAGCAAACCGTAAAACATTCACTAGTCAAGGGGGTGACAAGGCCATGCATAACATCCTGATGCAGCAACGGCGCACGTGATGAAACAGAGGCAACCAAGCAACCAACCAATGAGTAATATCACAAGAAAACCAAACCTGACATTGTCCTGTGAAGATCATAGCTTTCAAACACCAAGCTCACCTGTGTTGGGTTGAGTACAAACGCAAACATCACTATGAGGCCACCCAGCACCAGGAACTTCACAAGGAACTTCACAATCCGGGACATGAAAGCTGAGCCCTTCATTGACTCCAACTTGGTGGCAAACCACCAGCAGGCAGCCAGAAGGATGATCAGCCCATTCACGACACCGACAAGAATAAGCGATTTCCTGCAAACACACATGGAGCCAGCAGCGTGTTGTGTTGATAGATAGTGGCTTGATGATTGAGCAGTGTCACATGAGGGCTTCAGGGCTGACGTTGAACATGGCCTAAAAGACATTCGCTGGTGTTATCAACAACGACCCCGATTGTATATGCTAGTAGTAGAGATCGCTTGGCACTATCATACACACTGGTGATGCTCCAAGACTTACCACTCGGCGTCCAGCATGCCCACAATGGCGAACGCAATCGACACGCCAATTGGCAACAGCCAAACTGAGCCACATATGTTCTTGAATAATCTGCCGATCTGCTTTCCATCATCATCTGCGGCTTGCTTGAGCTGCTCCTGGTTGAACACCCTCCACAACACTTTGGATTTGCCTGCGGGCTTGTGGCCGGCCATCCAGGCGGAGAACTCACGAGCCGCAACCTGCAGGGCACACGAAAGGCACATGTATAAGTGCAATGCTCTGTCTATGTTCGAAAGTGTTTATCCTTCTCAGGCAAATATAACAATCATGCAGCTTCCGCTAACAGCAGTCTGCCGCCACTGATTGACGACTTGTATACAACAGTGTCAAAGACCAAGCCATTATCATATGGGAGGTTGGCATGTTGAGGAGAGCATGAGTGGTCTCAAACAACGAGGAAGCTACGTCATCGGCCCTGATGCCACACTGAAGTGTGGTTTGTTATGAAGCAGTAGAAAGATACAGCTTATCAAACCTGGTTTGGTATAGACGATGGCTGCGCTGCATGAAACCACAACTCACAGCCTCCCACTTGCCCAGCACTGTAGCAGGCAAGCCTAAACGTATGCTGCCAGCAACTCACCCTGTTCCTGTCCCAATCCCAGGTGAATGGGTTGAACCAGAATGGTGCACACAGCAGTGCTGCAATGACGATGATGTATGACCACAGCGCAAAGAAGCTGATCTTCAAGCCCACACCCAGGGCCATGATGAGAAGCAGCAGTAGATGTGCACCAAACCACATGTGGCTCCTGCAGGAAGAAGTTGACAACAGTGAGACCAGTTGTCAGTACAACTTTGCTGCTTGAGAGGGAAGGTTTCAGGTTACCAACTGTGACCTGGCTGCTCAGCTAGGCAATGTGCTGCACACTGCAGGAAGGAAGATTGCTGCAAGTCAACTAAGCGGCCACAGAGACAAAACTCACCGTACATACTGCTGGAACAGGTCAATGAAAGGTGTTGCCTGCAGCTTGTATCCTCTGCCGGTTGCCGCGTACTTCGCTCCACCATACTTCACATCACCCACAAAGTAGTATGCAGTAGTCTGACCTCTGAACACGTAGAACAGGAGGGACCCTGCTGCAATCTGCTTCAAGACGTTCTTTAGTGTTGGGATCAGGCCATCTTCGAGCCATACAGTAGCCACATAGACCAGCAGACTCAAGCTACCAAGCTGCATGAACTGCAGACCTCCAAGTAGGCCCAACACATTGCCAAGGGTAGCCCCGGTAGGTGTTGTAGTGCTGAGGCCAATCAACAGTACCAGCCTGCACAGGAACAATCACAAAGCATTTGCTCAGGGTGTGACAGCAGGGAGCAAGTGAGACTCTGGCCAACATTACTTCAGCAAAAGCTCTGAATAGTCAACTGCTGTGGCTGATAGCAACATACAGCAGCCCAATCAAGGGCAGTGGGGGTGGATAAGTCCTTAAACCCTCCTGCTTAAGGACTTATCCAGTCCGACACACAAGACAGATCCTATGTACAACGGCTAACTTGGCTACAAACCCAAGCTGCATGCCAACCAGCAGCTGAGCAGCACACCAAGTTCCACGGTAGCTCACCAGGCATTGACCAGCAGTGAGAACATGAGCAGCCCTGTGTTGATGAAGAAGCCGTTGCCAGTGTGGTACCAACTCATCAGACGTGCAAAGTTCAACCGGCGTCCCAGGCGTTGTATGTCGCGGGACACAACCTGTTCTCCATTACCACCAGCAATCTGCAGGACAGAAGAGAGCGATGTCAACAGCTAGCATGCATGTCGGGGGCTTGTCTACATCACCTTGCTCACTCGACAAAATACCCTGCTAACCATAGCCCACAAAAGCATCATGGGCATGACACATCAGGCACTGCTTAGATAGCCTGGTTGGCAGCAACTGAGCAATTATAAGCTCCCAGCAGGCGAATGCCTGAAGCCAGAGTTGCAGTATATAGCGTCCTGCATCGCACATACTTTGTTCACACAGTCCCTCACCTTTCCCTCAAAGGCCAGAATGGTCTCAAAGCCCATATCACGGCCCTTGCCCACAGCATGGTAGTCCACATATGTGATGTCACGACCACGCATCATGACATTGTAACCGCCAAACACATCTTCTGACACGTGTAAGCTCTTTGTGGACTTGCTGACGCCGCCGTTGGTCATTGTGAACAGCTTGTCCCACACATCAGGGTGACCATAGTGGAACCTCACACCACCTGCAATCAATACAGCGACAGAGTTATACGTGGTGCGTTGCCATTGACGGTCACCATGACTTGAGCGCAGACACTGCCACCCTTGCTGCACACAGGGAGCAGACTCTTATGTGAAGCTGCAGGCACAAGCCCTGCAGCACCTGCGTCTAGAACACTAATCAATGGCCAACACCACAGGCACTGTGCATCATGCAGACTCAACACACACAGACAGGAGGAGACAGAGAGTGCATCACAGAGCTGCAGAGCTGCCAGGGCTGGCTGAAACGACACCTACCAGGATTGTGCATGACTCTCTGCACAGTGGTACCAAAGCTTCTCTCAGTAGCAGCAGCAAACTCAGCCATCGCTCCTGAATCTTCACTGAAGACCCACTCCCTGAAACCCACGAGCGCAGGGCCCTGCGTCCAGCTGTGCTTATGCCAGCGCCTCCCGCTACTGCTGTTTTGCACAGGGCGGATCTTGCTGCGGATGCTGCGGCCGTTGCGGCCCTCAAACTCCCTGAGCAGGTTGGGAAGTTTTAAGGCCTCCACCAGGTAGCCGTCCTGTAAGTTTCATGAAGTCGAACAAACCAGGAGAGTTGAATTCTGAGAAGTTCGCGGAAGGGAGACAGTAGAGCCAGAGGTGACGGAGCTTCTGTAAGCTTTGCATGTCTGGTAAGTGTACAAGAGGCGTTGGGATCCCAGCAGCTGACAACTAGTCAGTCGCTAGAAAGCGCCTAGCAGCTGCGTCCCAAGACAAAAAAGTGTGGGGGTCAGAACCTTATGTACTGCTGTGAGTATAACTAGCTGCCTACACTCCGAAGACCACAACAATGACAAACCCACCTGGTTACAATCGATGGTCTGCAGTGTTTCACTGTGACAGAAGATGGCTGCATGGTTCTGATTCTCTGGCTTGCCTTCACCCAGGATCACACCAGTCTCTGTCTCGAGGTTGACGGGCAGACGAACCCTGTCAAATACAGAAACAACATGACGCTTGTGGCAGATCTTGCTACTAGCTACAGGCCCAGCAAGTGGCATACTTTGCCTGCTGCACAGAAACGCACACAATGCTGGGCAGTCGCAGCATTCAAAGTTGGCCCGGCCACACAAGTTGACATTTGAGCGGGCTGACAGGAGGCAGTAGCCTGTGGTTACCTATACATCTCTTTGACACACTGAGCTTGCTCGTCCCACTGCAGCAGCACACTGTACTGCCTGTACAGCAGCTTCGGGTAGTTCTTGTCAGACCCCTTTGTACGTTTCCTAGGCGCAATGTCCATGGCATGGGCCCCCTTGCCATCGCCAGCGCTGGGCACGAGGCGGCAGTATGCGGATAGCTTCCTGCCGGTGCGAGGGTCCTGTACGTCTTCCATAGGCGCCTCTGCGATATTCTCAAGGTCGATGTATGCAATCTTGAGTGAGGGATAACGCTTGGCGAGCACGTTGCGAATGCAGTGCGTCAGCCAGCGCTTGCCGACGTTGCCGTCGTAGGAGAACTCGCCGAGGTTTTGACTGCAAGTGCACGGCACCACATAAGCAGGTTGTTGTAGTTGCACCCGCCATCCTTTGGTGATCGATTGACAATGGCAGCAGCGCTGCTCATGCGCACGAAAGCGAAGCCGGCGCATGCAGCGCACGAGCAAGCTTTTGAATCACCTCCACAGTGAACTTCTAGGAGAACCTCGCAGGCAAACGGTGTCAACCTTCTGGTTTATAGGCCATGCCATGTCATCAAACAGCATACCCCTACTCACCTAGAAACCACATAAGCAAACTTCTTCTGTGCCAGTAGCAGAGCAGCCTCTTCGCAGACCTGCTTCACCCACTGATTCCTGTCTCTCAATGTTACATCCAGCCCTGCAGCTTCTGCTCTGGCCTTGTTCTCCAGCTCAGCACGGCACTGCATAAGTATGAGCTGCTGTAGGGCTGTCTCGTAATACATCATGCCATGCACTGTGCGCTGTAGCAGCTGCCCGCGCATGCTGGCAAAGGTTAACATCTCATGCAGCCACGGGTGAAGGTCTCCATCTGCAGATGCAGTGCACAGCAGAGTGTTTCTCTGCACTACGTACATACCAATCAAACCGCTATGTAGTGATGTTCAGCGGTTGCTTATCAGCTACCATACACCCATGTGGTGCATAAAGCAGGAAGCCCGACGCCATAGGATTTGCACATCGAGGGGTTTTAGCACACGAAACATACGGCACAGGTAGTATGCAGGCAGGAAAGCATCAGGCACCCTATCATTCAGCATGCAGCAACCAGCTTTACCTGGCCCAAAGGTTGCAGGGCCGATGTCAGCTGGCAGCTTGATATCGTTCTGCTGTAGGTGCAGCTGGACATCTGAGCGAGTTGTCAGCCGCTCAATGAAGTTGCGCCACTCAGCCTTGTACACAACTTTCAGGTACCTCAAAGTCTGCAGGAACAGGAAAGATGTGTAGCAGCATTCATAACGCTCAAACCACCAGTAAAGGAGGGTTTCTGACCTGTCACAAGATGCAAGCAAACACTTCAGTGAACATGCTGCTAATCCACAACCAGCCAAGTAGCAAGCAGAAGATGTGAGAAGTCGTTGCAACGATTCTGTTTGCATTGCTTGCGCGCGCTTCGCAAGGCCAGAAGCGCAACTGCGCTGCCGAACTGTGCAACTGCACCAGAGCCAGAGACAGCAGCTCGGGCACAGCAAACACTGACCACCATGCCCTGATGGCCGATGATGACCGGCGTGTACACATGCGTAGCCCGTCACGCTGTCCCCATACACCACATTGGCCCTGTACTCTTTCTCCAAACATGCTTTAGCCTTCAGGATCAGCTGCCTGCCTGTCAATCAAGAAGCCCAAGCCCAAGCACAAGCAAACTCACATCTGTCTCTTGGTCCCGTGTGTCCAGCAAGAACGTGTTGTCATCGCCGCCACTCAAGCCCTTGAGGCCCATCTCTTGCTGTGCCACATCCTTACTCAGCGCATACATCACATCCTCTCCATAATGTGGTGTCAGCGTAGTCATGCTGCGCGTGCACGCAACTGTATCTGCGCGATGCATCTTGGGGTTGTGCAGGGACGTTGCAAAGAAGCACAGCACACGCCGAGCTTCATGGGTCGCGGGAGCGGCATCACCATGGGTCAGCTGCAGCATGTCCAGCAGCCAGCTGATAACCTACAGCACAAACACAACCGATTTGTAAGTGGCTAAGGGACCTGATCTGCCTAGTCTGTTAAAGAGCATGACAACCAATGCTTGCTGTTCCTGCACATGCAGCCAACCCTCAGCCGCTCAGACCAGCATGAATCTGGCTTCGCTACGCAACGTGGTGTTGCTGGAATCCTGCAGTCTAGTGCTACAAATACCCACAAATGCAGATATGCCCCAACAGTACCGCACCTTCAAAGCCATCTGGCGCTGTGCTGGCAGCTGGGCATAGTCCCCACTGTTCCACTCCTTGGGCACGTCTAGCTTGCTCCTATCAAACTGTCTAACAGTGTTCTTGCTCTTCTTGAGTATGGCCATCAAATTCTTGAATGTGGCCTCCAACAGCAATTCAGTGTCTACATCGCTTAGTGAAACCTGCATATGAGACAGCATAGTAACAACCAGCAAGTATGACAACAGACAAACAAGCTCCATTGATTGCAAAGCACCACGGCTCAAGAACTGTACAGGCCAAGGCACCAGACAGGCTTCCGGACAGTGATGGTAGACAAGCTGCTGATGCGCCACAGAAAAGGTTGTTTACAGCCACGGTGACAACTGGATATGAACTGACAGCACAGAAATGGACAGAACCAGAAACATGGTCAAGCCTTTGTTGACCGGCGTTGGGCTGCTACAACTGCATGGCACATGCTATCGTAGCTGCTGTTCATGAGTCAGCGAAGCACACGGCTGCACTGCCGTAGCACTACCGGCCATTGCAGCCACTTACGTTCTTCTTCTCAGACAGTTTCTTCTTCAGTTTCTCAAGCAGCTCTTTGCTGTCTTTCAGCACCTCAGCAGCCGCCTCAACGTCAGAGGCCCCAGCAACCTTTGGTGCACGATTTTCAGTCTTCTGTGCAAGCATGGATGCAGCACCAGATGCAGCTAGCAGCAAGTGACTGGCCTGCAGGAGCACAGCAAATGAGCTCACCCTCAGCACATTAGCATACTTGATGTGACAGCGGCTGGCTGTGACAACATAAATGCTCCATATTGACTCCATGCTCCGACCAATGCGCATTCAACTACTGCAAGCCTGGCCACATAAGCATCTGTGCAGAAAGCAACAGAACCATCTAACGTCTCCGCAACAGCCCAACGAGTTCTTGTTGCTCCGGGAATAAGGACCGGATGATGCACAGCATCTGCCGGCAAATCAAAATACCAGCAGTACATACAGGCTGTTGTGCTTGAAGAAGTGCCGAACCGTGTCATACCTCGCCAGCTCCGAGTACTTTCATCTCCTTCATCAGCCACAGCAGCATGTTCATACTCCTGCTGATGACCACTATCTGTGTAGCAGCTGTCACACCTGAGCTAGTGACCTCCGTGACAGCTCCAGCTGCAACAAACCTACAGTAGCAGCAAAAACATGCAGCACAACTGTGTTGGCCATCAGATTCCCAAGTGTTGGTTGTTCCTTATGGGTAGGCAGTAACTGATTCAAAGGATGTGCACAGCCGTGGACACCATAGTCAGCAGGCAAGCTTGCATTAGTGCACGGCAAGCCTACTTCACTGACAACATTGCCAATGTGTTGGTGTGCTGCACCTGTTGCATGCAGCTGCAGGATGCCTTCGCACCTAGGCAAGAGCCACCAACCGCCATGCTTTCCTCCTCCAGAGCACACCTCCACATAGTTCAGTCTGTCTCGCTCCAGATTGCTCAGCAGGTCACGCTGTCGCAGGTCGTCAATCACCTTGTTCCATGCTTCAGCAAACAGCGCTTCTTCGTTTGAACAGGGAGGGATCTGCAAAGGACGGCGACACACGACCACCAGCATGATGATGGCTGTCCATAAAGGGGCAGACAGACTGCGCAAGTTGCTGCCAAGCCGTGCAGTTGTGAAGATTAGCAGGTGCTGAGAATGGCAGGTCATACGCAGGGATAGCAAAACTGGTAGTATGCCCATAGCAACCTGCCACGTTCTCAGTGAAGTGTACAATGTGCCTTCCAATATAAAGTGAGCAGTGTGTAGATTGAACAGGCAATGCAACAGGTAAACACTGCACTGCCATGGCACAGAGCACCTCACCTCAGCGAAAGGAGACGGCCCTCTAGCTGCTCTAGCTGCAGGAACGGGTCCTGCATCCTTGCTGTTCTGAGTGTCGAGGCCAGACTTGCCATTCACACCATTAATCCCGTTCATGTGTACGGATTTGGGTGATTGCACAGGCACGTAACCACCATGCTGATCCGCAGCAAAGGCTGTGTGGCTGTTGGGTAACAAGCGTTTCTCGGCCTTCCTGTCCAGATTGGGGAACGCTAGCACCAAGTCTGACCAGCTCCTGCAGTATAGCATAGCACATGGAGTCTGACCTGTATGTCTGGCCTGTATACACAGATGCTCTCCAACGGGCTGTAGGCCTTGTGTACTGGCAGTACATGTCATGCGCCAAATCAAGCGTGTGATGTGCTGGTGCAGGTGCTGGCTTCCATGGTGTACTGCACATGTGTGCAAGAGACGAACAGGTAATGCCCAAACCCCAAACAGACAACAGCACAATGGGCACACAGCAGGTGATTGATCTAGACTAGCCGCATGTTAAATCAGCATGCTGAGAGTAGCCCTGCCACAAAGTCACACCCAACAGCCAACTCACTTGACGTGACCAACCCTCCTGTGGATGCCAAGAATCAAAGTGCTGTACAGGGCTCCAACCAACTGCCAGAAGAGGCCAGTGTCATAGAACACCAGGAATGCTGAGGCTCCCCAGAGTGCAAAGATCAGAATGACTGACATGGCCCAGTCTCCCCAAGGGGCAGGCTGCGCGCCGTTGAGGTTGTCGATGAGCTTGTGGGCAGGCTCAGCTAAAGGCTGCAGGACCTGTACACATGAAAGAGCAAAGTGACATGTGACAGCTTCAGATTTGAGAGGGAACGCAAACACAGAAGAGAGAGAAAGAGAGAGCATGCAAGTGCATCTACATGTTGATATATAGACAGCGGTAGTGCAGGTACTTCGACACACAGTTGATGCTGCAGGAACTTGTGACATGGTGTGCTGCCTGTTTCGGCTCTTTGTATCACATTAAAAGCAGATGCTCAAGCAAACACTACGGTATCAGCAGATATAGCAGCAGCAGCTCGCCTCCTATTTCAGACACCTCCCACCTAGGCAGCCAACGCAGTGTCGCTATGCAGGCAGCATCTGGAACATACACACACATGATGACACACTGCTTACTCACCACAAAGAAGTCAAACAGGAACTTGATGAATATGACCACCACCCACAGCAAGTTGTTGATCACACTGCGCTTGAAATCTTGGCTGCTGCTCATGTTCCCGTACGGAAAGAAGAAGTCAGCAGGCCGCCGACCATCCTTGCGGAACAGTGCGGCAACAAAACCACCGACCCTCTCTGGAAGCACTTCCATGACAGTGTACCAC
Organism: Coelastrella sp. UTEX B 3026; assembly: GCA_002588565.1. Taxonomy (NCBI): domain Eukaryota; kingdom Viridiplantae; phylum Chlorophyta; class Chlorophyceae; order Sphaeropleales; family Scenedesmaceae; genus Coelastrella; species Coelastrella sp. UTEX B 3026. The sequence continues at coordinate 38,459 of NSMO01006617.1, read as the reverse complement.
ATCTGGTGAACCACCCATAAGCCTGAAATAAAAGAACAACAAACGAGGCTTGCAAAGACAGGACAAGATGGCCCAGCACGAGGGCATACTCAGATGCGCAGTTCCAATTCATGCGACACAGCACAGGAGCCCTGTGAGTGAGGACTGCTCAAAGGAAAGATGCTCAGAGCAGGATCAAACCGTTGCATGCACGTACCGATTCGCAACCAGTCGCTTTGCAATGCCCTACTACATACTTGGGTTTGGGTGTAGTCCTGTGCCGCTAGGAACTTACCTACATACACCAGCCCATATAGTGCCCACACAGGCAGCTTGGTCCTGTCTGTGACTTGATCTGTGAAGCCCTTCTGAACCAGGAAAGCATGCAGCGGCCAGCGCTCCATATGGCTGTCCAACAGCAGGAAGCAGCACCCCAGCCAGAATAGTAGCGTAGCCAGGTTGTGTAGCTGTAGCAGCCTGCTGTTGTGCACCTTGGGAGCAACCTCAACCCAAGTGTCACCCTCCTGCAGCTTATTGTCAGCTGATGGAATGACAGACTTGCTACGTCCCCGCTTGAACCAGCTGCCCTGCTGGCTGCCCCCATCTGCCTTGCGGCAGACTCTAACGGCGCTAGGCGCCCACAGCAGTTGTATCATAAGGATGTCCTTGACCACGTGCAGGACTGCGTGGACTAGCAGGCCCCAGGATGCGCACTCTGCAAGGGTCATGCCGTGCTCCCAGTAGAAGTATTTGGTGATGGTGGTCATCTTTGTTTGATCATTTGGGTCGGGACCTTCTTCTTCGTACTTGCCGGTGAACATGGCAGTGATTGTGAAGGCATTGCGAGGAATCATGTAAGCCTGCATGAGATGAGTACACCGATTGCGTCTGGTTGATGGCTACTAGCACCTATGTGTGACTGGCTTGTACCGTGATTAGCTGTACTGCCGAAGCAGTGACATCCAGCAGGCAATCAACATGTTGAGGAAATTTGTTCACACATGCTTGTTGAACGATGCTGTCTAGGTAACTTTAATTGCTGCTGATTATCCAGCTGCATTGTATGGGCCTGCAAACAGTATCGCCCACTCACCCACAGAGTCATCCAGCACAGCATCACAGCGTGCATGATGTACACCCTGCTGAATGCCACAGCCACAGCACCCATACTCCGCGTCTCCAGGAAGGACTTCTTGAACAGCTCGCCCCACAGAGCGTTGGTCACGTGGATGCTTTTCAGCAAATGTGACGTCGGCGCGCTGCCACCCACGCAGCCGTACCCTTCGTCGCCAGGCGACAACTCCGCTGCCTTCTTGAGTGCCTTTGCCATACCGGCGAGGCGCTTGTCTTTGCGAGGGTAACGATTCTGACAGCGAGACAGGTCACCGTGCACGTCTTCTTCGCTGACTGCTGGGCTCGCGAGGTCCTTGCTGTCTGTCGCAATGAAGAACTTGAGCAGACGGCCCCAGGCATCATCCTCGCCAGTTGCCGTATCCAACTTGCGCTTCAGTGAGTTGAGCACCTGCAAACATGTCCAGTCAATAGCCGTCAAAGAGGGTGCGGGCAGCATGCATGTTGGCCGCCTCGGCGACGAGGACCCGGCGCGGCGGTAACAAAGATCTAGACTGCGATGCACAATTTGCACCATCAAAGTGCTGTCTTGTGCTTTCCTGTCCTGTCCTATCATGTGCTTGCTGGGACACCCTGTGTTACGTGTACCGATATCCGGTTTTGGGGTGTCTCCTTACACCCTGGACACAGCTATAAGCCGCCAGAAGGACACTTGCTGGCAGCTGACTGCCGGGTTGCACAAGCAGTACACTAAGATCGCACCCACCTGAGCAATGCATGCTGACTCGTTTACATCATCATAACCCAACCTCAGTGCTGGCTGCTCCCCTGCTTGTCCCATGAGGCCAACTTGCTCTGCCAGGAAGTTGAACACTGGCTGCACCACCATGTCCAGGAATATGCAACCATCTCCAAAGTAGTGCAGATCAAAAGCAATAACATCAGAAAGAGATGCACCCTGCATGACGCAGCAAGGGGTGGAGGCAATACACAGATTGCAAATGTCTGCGCCAGCCAACAAGCACCAGAATCTGCTGTCATTGCATCCATTGCAGACAATGCAAAGATGCACGTCCGGGCTTGCTAACTACAACATTGTCATGAAAGGTGATAAGCGCAAACCAGCCAACACACAGCTACAGCTAAAGTGAGTTATGCTTCATACACGACGCACACACTAAGCGCAGTCTCACCGCAGCCAACAGCCTCTCCAACCCAGCACGCTGCCTAGCAGCAAGACTGTTTGACCCTTGGGCTTGCTGCTGCTGCTGTGAAGGTCTGTACGGGTTAGGCCCGTCCAAGACTAGCTTCCCCAGGCGCATGGCATTGCCATGCTGATTGCGAGTAGGAAGCAGCACACCCTTGACAAAGCCATGTTCTAAGGCGCGCTTGTCACGGCACAGGGGTGACGTCCCTGTTGACAAGGCTAGCACTGAGTAGCAGCCACCAGGGGACCCCAAGACTTGGCAAGCCTGCAGGGGGGACACAATTGACAGGTGACCTTGGCATAGCTGTTCCTGTCATGCTCTTGAAAGTCCTTTGTGCACTGAAAGTCCTTGAATATACGGCACATGATCATAGCAAGTAGGGTGCAGATCGAACAGACAATTCCCCAGCATTCTCAAAGGCAACCCATGCGCACATGGCAGGTGGATGCAGGTGACCTGGCAAACTCTGGCATCTGCCGATCCCTGATGACAGCAGTGCAGCGTCTGATCATACCTTTGTCATGTTGTGACTGTTGAGCATGATATAGTAGAACAACCACAGCAGCTCTGGAGTGTGCTTCAAGTTGGTCGCCTCCGTCCACAGCATGAAGTACAGGGCAAGCTCTGCCAAGCGATGGATCCAGCCAGGTTGACTGGAGATGTCAACCTGCTGTGAATATAAGCCAAACTGTGACTTGACTCGGCTTTTGCGCTTCCACTCTTCATACGGGCCCTGCAGCAGCAGATGTAAGGTGCTACAGTGTTCAAGTTATCTGTGGCGTATTGTTTAAGATTGACAGGCTCACAGCTGTTGAGGCTTGTTGGAGGTTTCTGGCTACAAGGATCGTACAGGCATTGAAGCAAGCTGAAGACAGAGTAGACACCACCACTACCTCAGCGCTTCTTTGGGTCACTGGCAGCATGAGGCACTTTTAGAGTCTCTCTGTGTACAGCTTTACTGGTACTAGTTGAGCTACAGATGTTGCAGCTTTGACGCTACAAATTTATGAGCCCACCCGACACTCTACGACTCTGAAGCTGCACACCTGTGTGAAGTACTCTTCATGCAGCGAGTCGACAGCCTTGGTGAAGTATTCAAGGTCCGGCCGCTCTGAAAGGCACGACAGCAACACTGGCGTTCAGACAGCATGGTATTGTGATCTTGGGAACGAGGCAGTCATGACTGCTGTATCAGCTGCAGGACAAGTTGCCAGCTGGCGCCTGGCAATCTTTTGACGTCCACAACAACAGCTGTATGATCCCATGTGGGTTTGCCTCGGGCAACAAAGTGCTCGTAAGTTGTGCTAAGGGGCGCAGTTGTGAGTGCTGGTTGATCAAACATCACAAAACTGCTGAGCGTGCGTACCAAGCTAGCATCAAACTCTGTAACCAGTTGCTGTGGCCAGGCTGGGCGCGACGCACTCTTAGCAGCTTGCATGCATCCTTGTTGGCTGCTGCAGATTGATATCTGAAATAGCAGCCGACCCACCTGGCTTTCCGTCCATGGCTAGTGCTACTCTGTCGCGCAGCAACTGCAGTAGATGGTCTGCTGCTGCTGAACTGGATGCTGCAATGCATTGTCCCTGCGAGACACAGAAACAATCACTTATGAGTTCATTGACGGCCAAAGAGTAACATAGTGCACGGGTGTTTGTGCCAACCCAGCAATAAGTTGAGAAGTGAGAAACCGTGCGGTACCCGAATGGGTTACAACTGCTGCAGCTTGCTCAGCTAGTGTTACAGTGGCACAGCCCACCACTGCAGGAGCACACCTTCTGGACTTCCTCCTGGGCTGAGTTGACTATCTGAAACCCGAACGCACGGGCCTGAACATGCGTAGCCTGCAGCGTAAAGTAAGAGGTGGAGATCATTCTGTTGCTACAGAGGAGCTAACTGCTGTAGCACATCCCATGCGCGCAGCAGCACCGGGGCAGCTGGTAACACGGCTGGTACCCTCACCAGCTGTACTATAAGCGTCCACTCTGGCTTCCATGGCCTCAGGCTCTCTGCTACTCGAGCAGCGGCTTGCCCAGCGTTGTCCATTGTGGCACCAAACTCCTCCGCTTGGTGCCTGGCTAGGTGTGCCTCGACATTATTTTATGACCTTTATACCTGATTATAGTACCCAGCAGGCACAGTGCGAGTAGCAAAGAGGTAATGGCACTGCACAGAAAAGTGTTCGCTCCCAGATTTGCGCAAGGCACTGCTAGATGCTCCAACCAGCCTCGACACACGCTTATTGCCTACCGATTGACTCTTCAAGTGGCTCTTCAAGTGGCCAACAACGAGGAAGTTAACCCGTGACCTACCATGCATTGGACCTGCGCGCAGAAGCCGGAAGGTCGCCTTCAGGCCCTGAGAGTAAAGTGATCGCAGGCAGGTGTGCGTCAAGCAACATCATTCCGGGTCTGGCCTGTAACTGCTGAGTGACCGCGACTTAGCACCCGCGCATAGCACCAGCAGGGTGCGTCCAACTTAGCACCAGCTCTGCGACGTTTGTTTTCAACAGTATGGCCGCCTAGCGAGTCCGAAACATGTCGAGCTTTCCTTTGCAGTATGTTAGAGCCATTCAAACGGTAACAGCAGCAGACGTACAGCTCCTGGTCGCAGCATGCACTCACCCACTCACCTAGCGCCTACTGCTGTAGGGAGTGTACCATTTAGCTCGTCACTTTGGCTTCCAGCAGTTTAACTACTCGCTCACAACAAAGGTGAGTCTGTTGGCCAGTCTGGAGCCGTGAAACTTGGCAACCACAGCACGCAAAACTGACACGCAACTGCCTTTCCTGTCTGCAGCGTTGGGTTCCTGCAGTAGCAGGCCTTGCAGCTGATCAGCTCGTATCCTTGCTCCAAGATGCAGCACTTCGCAGATGTGCAACGAATCTTGCGTTTCCACGTACAACTGAGGCGTGGGAGCCGGTATTTCTGCGGGCTCTGTCAGATGTGTACACCGAGTATTTCGAGGAGTATGACAGATGGTGCAACAAGCTGCAGCTGCCAGTAAGAGTTCTAAGTTCTTGTACTAGGCGTCCTTATGCTTCTCTACATCATTTCACAGTCACCCACAACACCGATGCCAGCTGCAGTACCTGGTCAGCTGACCTGGGGGGGCCAGCTGCCTGAGCAGTTCAGTGTTTGCTGCGTGAAAAGCTGCTGTCCAACATGTGGCCTGTTAAGAGCCTCGTTTGCGTGAAGGAGCCATCACACATCATGATAGATGCCACGGCTCAGCTCAGCAGCAGTCAGGAGCAGCCTTATGGCATACTTCAGGCACCAGACCAGTAGTACAGCAGGGGCCATACTCCTCATGAGGAATGCAGTGAGCAGGCCAAGTGGGCAGCCCACTTGTGCTCAGCACAGACCCATGCTGCATCAAGTCATACCACCTCCCACTTACTGTTGCTGTAGGAACCACAGAATCAGAGGCAACAGCCGGAGCAGCATGTCCTGCGCAAGGACCCTCCACTGCAGCTGTTGGAGCTAGGGCTGCAGTTTCTGATTTACACCGAAGCAGCAAACCTCAGGCACACACCACACCTCATGTTTCTCATTTACTATATCATGAGGGGCAGTCAGGCCTTCCAACAGGTAGAGTCTGCTGCAAGGCTTCATGCATCTTCGACTTGTCGCAAATGCTTGATGCTTTCTTCAACTGGCTATCATGGTGTTGATGATACAACACAAATGCATTGTGCTCAAGCCACTTGGCAGCCGGTTGGGGCTCCAGGCATGTGCTGAAACTCCTTTGGTTCTCTGCTTATGGTAGATATTACGCCTGCACACACACCTGCGACTCATCGCAGGCCCACTGGTCACCAGTGTAGGTAACTCATGCTGGTTTGAGATGTATTACGCATGGTGCAGTGACAACCCAGATTTGCTGCATTGCCGAGTCTGCATGCGGATCCTGCTCGGGCATGCTCAGCATGCTGCTCCTTGTAGAACACTGCAGGAACCACCTCGTAGCCTCTTGCTGCACCAAACACAGCTTGTCAGCTACCTTGAATTGCTGTTCTTGCTGTCTCTCTGCAGGCATTGCGAGATTACACGTATGCAGTACAGCATCCAGCAGCCTCCTCTAGTAGCCGAGCCGCATCTAACACCCTCCCCTACACGCACTGGCGCTACTGGTTCCACTGCAGCGCTGACAACTTCGGTGGCAACAAGCCCAGCGGTTATGACGTCACATCACTTCGTTTGAATCTCCTGCAGCAGCTCTACAATGCAGACCCCAAGGCCTTCCACTATGAAGACCCTACTATGCCTGTGGAGTACAACAAGACGCAAGACCTTGCAGATGCTATCAATGGCATTATTGCTGTGAGCTGGAGCACAGCTGATAACCCCCAGTTGCAGCAGATGACGCGGGGCATCTGTCTGGAGCTGCAGCAGACCTTCAAGTATGGTCAGCAGCAGGTGTTCTTGAACAATGTAAGTGTGGTACTGTCTGAGAGACGCAAGGTTACATGTGTGTAGTGAAACCGTAAGAAACACATGTGCACACCGTAGACAGCATTGGCGGCTAGCTTGCCTGCATGTTGTTTGATACTGGTGATGCGCATATGGTGTACAAGGCTACTCCCAACCTGAACCCTGGTTCAGCTGTCAACTGTCAGTTCCAGCATGCTCACCTCATACAGATGCTATCCATTCTGCCAGCAACAGACCATTATATAGGCCGCCCTGGCATGCTCGCGCCTCAGCCAACTCAGGTCTCCTATGTGCTGACAACAATGAGAGTCCTCATCAGGTTATCCTGGTACATCATCTCGTTGGCTTGTTTTGCTACATGCAGGTTGTGCAGCCCCTGTTTTACTTCCTAGCAGAGCAGATGGACCTTGCAGGACACCAAGGTGGTGAAGAAGCCGCACTACGCATCGCCTACTGTGACGTAGATGAGGCATGCTGCAGCCCCGGTGGCGTGCACAACATGTTGGATGCTTTGAGGGATGAAGGGTGGAAGCGTATGGACATCCTGGGGAGCAGGCACTGCAGAGACCTGTGGAATGCTTTACTGCAGGTGACTGTCTTGCTGAGGGGGGGTGGCAGCATGCCAAGCGAGCGACGAGGGTCCACACGATATCTGTGAGTTCTGAGGGTGTGCGTTCTGTTGCACAGCGGGTTTTCTGGCCTGCAGATCCTGGTGGCAGTCTAACTGCACGTGACTGGGACGGAGGATAGCAGTTCTGATGTGTTGTGCTGTCCGTTCTGGTGTGCAGGTGATGCAGCCACTGACACCGACAGAGGAAGCAGAGTTGAACAAGAACACAGACTCAGGGTTCAAGAAACTGCTGCAAAAGCTGAAGATTGCATCTCAAGACATGCAGGGCGGCGTCAACGACAGGTGCGCCTGCTTCAGCAGTCACCATTGCCACAATCTGTCTGCATTCCTATCACATATGACATATGCACGGTCGTGTGATGTATGGTTTTAGTACAGTGCTTTTCGAATCATGGATGGCCTGCAGGGCAGTTTCAGCTTGAGCTTCATTCATTGTGCAGGTACCCCCGCGACCCACAACGTGTGATAGTGCTGGAGAACCTAAAGCAGCTGCTGAAGCGTGTAGATGAAGCAGAGCCTTCTGTAGACCTGGATGCACAGGTCACCACAGAAGAGAAAGCCAAGCGCAAGGACAAGAAAAAGCAGCTCGAGGAGCTGAGGAAGAGAATTCGTGCTGAAGTCTTGAAGCATGTGACAGCTGACTGCAAACCAGCTTTGACCAATGAGTCAGAGGCTATAAGTATGGTGAGTGGAGCTACTGTAACTGTAGTACTTGGCTGTGTGCTAGCGCTGTGCATGAGGCACAGGCCGAGGTCACCAGTGGTTCGCATGCCATTCACCGTCGGTTACCAGAGAAGCAGCTGCACCTGTTGCCATACATGTTTACTGAGAGCCGGATCATCAATGATTGCGTTTCTGCTAAACCAACAAGGCATAAGTCCAGCCAATGCATGGTCAGAACTTCCTAGGCTTGCTGTTGCTGGCTGATGTCCTGTCTCAGGTGTATGAGCGAGCTAAGTATGGAGCAGCCTGGTGGAGTGGAAATTTGTTCAAGGCCAAAACGTTTGTTGAGGCGCGCAGCCTGGCGGCACCCTTTGTGGCATTCTGGCGGGTGTACAACTTCCACGCAGTGCTGTTCACTGCCATGCTGGCTGTGGTAAGTTGTGTCTGACATTATCTGGTTCACATCTCAGAGGAGCATTCATGTTTCGAGGCTTGCTGGGTGGCTGGGCCGCCTGTGCAACACTTGCTATGATACTGATTGCAATCTTCTGGTGCCATAACAACAGCACAGGAGCCTGCAAGCTCTACAGACCACAGCATGCAGCTTCAGGCCATCTTCCAACGCTGGCAGCACATTCACACTCGTTGATCTACGGCCACAAAAGGTGTTTGTGTGATTGATATTTTGCAGTCCTTTGTGGTACACAAAAGTGGTGGTATTTGGAGAAAGAGTTGGGAGCGGCCGACTCCGATCGACCCCTGGCAGATGCTGGCAGCTCTAGCGCTGAGCACGGTGGCTGACAGTCTCATGAGGGTGCTGAGAAACGCAGCATACTTGATGCTGTACAGCTACAACAGGGCTGTCGTGCGCACACAGGTAGGAGGGTCGGGTGTAGTGTTAACATCTGTGTTGGGGGGTATAAGGCTAGTCGTCCTCTTCATGACACTCGGCTCATGGGACTCCTCGTATCACTTGGCTGCAGAACTGTGCAGTTGTTACTGGTTAAGCTCGTCATAGCACCCCATCCTGCAGAACACAGTCGAATTCAGCAGTGAGCTATGCATGGCATTCTCTCGCTCATATGGGTCCCTTATCCTGGTGAGTCGTACCTTGTTGTTGGATTCACAGGTGACTTTAGGCGAAGAGGAAAAGCCAAAGATATACAAGATCGACCCGTTCCCGTCCGGCGCATGGAAGCTCGCCCTTAACAAGTCCGTAAAGCTGCTGCTGTGGCTCATCTGGTCGGCGTTCCTGGCCTTATGCGTGCTACCGGCGGTCGTGGAGTCCCTAACGCAGCCCTTTGAAGCCATACCCAGCCTTACAAAGGTGTTACACGACTACCACGTCTGGCTTCTGCCGGCCGCTGTGCACGCCTTCGTGTTCTGGGGCGGATCAGCGTTCCGGCAGAAGTCCGGATACACGACGGGCTGGATAGGCATGTTGCACGATTTCTTGGACTGGATCAACTCAAAACGCAGGAGGGGTGCAGCTTCTGGCGGAAAGTGGCGAGCACTGGCAGGACACGCCGACTGCGCTGTCGATTCCAAGATCGACGCGCTGTTTTACCCGTCGCGGTATCTGGAGACCGATCGGCAGCGCTCGTGGGTGAACAGTGTGCTCTGGATTGTGGTGATCCTGGTCAAGATCACCTTTGAATTCTTCCTAGTACTGCAGCCACTCGTGAAAGTGATTAATGCGGTAGGTGGAAGGCAGGGCAGCAGTGCATACAAGCAACGTGGACAGTGCACAGGCCAGGTTTTGCTTTTGAACAGCAGTGGCAGTACAGTCAGAACCAAGGAGAACTCATCATGCTGCACGAGCCCACACGACTTGCGAGTAGCTTGCAAGCTGTAGCTTGACATGTCTACACAATGTGCTCTGTAGAGTTTTCAGGAGCCGCATACCTTTTACAGGCTAGGCTATCCCACTGCCGCCAGTGGCACCACCATTGATGTTTTGCTGCGTTGTTGATGCTTTGCTACATCAAGTTCACCCTACAGTAAGAGTAGGGCACACGGCCAGGGCTACTGGGGGCATACCCAGCAACATCGCCTGAAGCATTTCTGTGTTTGTCATGATCAATTTTTTTTTGCTCTCATACTTGTACTCTCTCATCGATTTTGATTGCTACTCTGCAGATCATAGGAGCCAATGGCACGCCTAACGTCACAGAGGAAACATTCGACTCACAGCGCATGAATGTCAACACCGTCTTCAATTGGATTGTGACGTACTTCCAAGTCGTAGCAGTCACGGTGCCTGCTGCGCTGATCAGCCTGAGTGACACTGGGCTGCTGTACAGTGTTGCTGGTGGCATAGTGTCCGCCATCCTGGGCTTCAACAGAGGTGTGGGCAGCATGAAGTAAGTATGGCTCAGCCGGGGGCCAAGGTCGAAGGTCCTTGACATACACTGCACACTGTCAGGGGTTTCATGTCTGCTAACTTCAGCAAGCGCATTCGTGACCAGCGGTTTCACGGACCCGCACGACTGCTGACAAACTGTATGTCAACAGTGCTTGTGGTCAATACATAGAGTGTATATATTCACATCTTCTGTTTACCCGACACCAGTCATGACAATCCCTTTGCTGCTTAGAGCACCGCCATAGTGCAGCGTAGCTAAGCCTGTTAAGCTGTCACCACCTTGCAGGACTTGGGTTGAGATGGTGCCCAAGCTCACCATCATTCTGGACAACTACAAGCGTCATTGTGTGTCACGCTCAGCCCTGATGTTGCACCTGCAAGGACACACTGATGCGAATAAGCTACCCTATGCAGTACAGCAGGTTAGTGTCTGAGGAAGCTGATCTTTGCAGTGGTGCAGGGGCATGACTCCCACCTTGCATAGAACCCAGTTTCTGTTACAGACTCGTTCAGTGGAGTTTGCTGCAGGCCGACTGCCTCTCGGTGTGATGCTGACAGGTTCTGTGACACTAAAACCATTTGCATGTGGCCCTTTGTTGCGCAATGAGAGGCTTGATACCAATGCAGCTGGCACGGTATAAACATCACATGTGGCTGGTCGATATCTGGGACTGATCACTCGCCTGAACATTCAGTTATTGTGGACCACCAATCCCCAATGATCCCCAAATCCCCAATCAAGACCACCAATGTTGTGCTTCATGTGTGCACATGCAGTTGAGTATCTCAGCGCTTGCAGCTGGCTGGAACGCCATGGTGTATGACCTCCGGCAAAGAGACTTGCTGAGCAATAAGGAGCTCGCATGTGTCACTTTTGAGCAGCTGTTGCTGTCACCAGCGCAAGAGAAGTACGTCAAGGACCTGGGGCTCACTACAGTACTCCCTGCAAGGTATGGGGGAAGGAGAGCAACAGTCAGCTGTGCATGCTGTGCATGTTTGCCATGTGTGTGGTGCAGGGGCAGTGCTAGGTCTCCAGTGCAACTTGTGGGCTGCGCTGCTGAGGAGCTATCTAATACTTGCCAGTAGTGCCTAGAGCGCGATTGTTAACTGCGTCCATAATGTGTGGCTAAATGTTCTCAGTTGCCCTCACAAGTGATGCATCAAACCATTGATTCCAACCATTTAGGTTAGTATAATGCCACTTGTCTTTGATACAAGAAGCTCTTGTTTGATGATGTTGGTCCCTGACAGTATGTATGCATGGCCTGCAGGTGCTTTGTTGCTGGTGCTGTGCCTGAGGTCACTTCCACAGAGGCTGGGTCAGCGCATCAGTTGTATGTGGCCAGCCTGTGCTGGCAGTGGTTCTGTTGGCTACTGCTCACGTGTCAGATCATAACAGAACAAGATGTAAGTGATAGTGATGGCTAGCTTCTGAACACGCGCTGGCATCCAGTGTGTTGCAGAGAGTATGTGTTGACCAGACCTATTATCTGAAAGTTATTCATCGTTTCATATCAGCTTAAGATCTCTCAGAGTGAGCACAACATACAGCAGCAGGTCTTCTCTTCATATTATTGCTGCCTGGTCAACATTGCTGATGGTCAACTCTCCTGATGATTGCCCTCTGCAGATGAAGGCGCTCTTATTCCTGAAGCTGCCACACCCCGCACCCAGCCGACCCCAAGCTCAGCGTAGACAGGAACTCCTCAAGGAGGCAGTTACGCTTATCAAGCTGCTCAGTAGCAGCGGCGCCAGCCCCAGCAACATGAAGGCAGCTGTAGCAGCAGCAGCAGATGGTGGTCCATTCACTTCTGCAGCTGTTGCTGCTGACGCTGTTAGAAAGACCGCTTACACGGGGCTGATGCACGGCATGAAGGGTGACCAGCAGATGAAAGCGTATTGGGAGTTGAGGCACTGTTTGGAGGCATTGCTGAAAAGTTTGAGACAAGAGGTAAGCCCCGCAGCAACCACATGTGTTATTCCAGGCATGCCCTATGTTGTGACAAGGTGGTCTTAACTGTGGGGTTCACAGCTCTGTTTGAATGTAGCTTTTGCAGCTGTTGCATGTCAATTCAAACAAAGCGATGCAGCTGTTGTAAGACTCATAGCCAGGATCTTTGCAGGTCGGTGCCTTGCAGCTCATCAGTCCTTGGCCAATGGGATAGTCTTCAGCGATGTCAGTTGAGCTGTGTTGCCACCCCACAGGCGGAAACAGGCAAAGCAATGACATTTGCCGTAGAAGAGCAGCAACACAGTTGTAGCTTCAGCCACCGAGGCAACAGCTGTGCCATCCGTCTGTGCACTCAGCTAGGGTTGCAACTGTCTGGTTGTAAGCTGCAATGGCTTGTCTTTGAACCAAATTTGTCTGTTGCTGTTGCCCCTGCAGGTGAAGGAGATGCAAAGCAATGCAAAGCACTCAGTTGTTTCCAGGACACATGTAGATGCACTTGCTGGAGCCTTGGACCGCCTTGAGAAGGAATGGGCCTGCTGGCTGCGCCCTGAAGCAGCAGCAGCCAATGTACACAGCACACAGCAGGCCCAGATGGCTAAGAAAGCTCGTGAGAGGGTGTTTGAGGAGGACAGATTCAGGGACAAGTTGCGCCAGTCTAGTATCAGGGACGCTGGGAGTAGGGCTATGGTGCTGATGAAGTTGGAAGAGGCTGGACGGCATTCTCCTGCGGCTGCTCAGGTAAGGCCGCAGATGACGTGGTGTGCTGTACGTTGGTATGCTGTACATTGGTATTGCTGTTGTACTGTTTTGTGGGTGGGAGGTTGATTGGGCAGTGCTCAACTGTTCACATAATAGCGTGGTACATATGTTGTCACGGCGATGGTAATCTTCTGCCTACGGGGTTGAGGCAAGGTATGTATTGATGTGGCTTGACGGAAACAGGGGACTGGTTACTGCCAGCTGACGCAGCAATCAAGGTCTGACAAGCGACTTGAGATGCTAACTGAATCAGCAACACCACAGCACCCACCAAAGACATTTGTGGCTCCGTGCAGCAAGCATTCCAAGACCACTTACCGTAGTGTGGCTTTGTTGCCTGCCTGCTCCAGGTTGCTGGCTGGCTGCTTGATGCACTCACTCAGCTGCTGGGTGACACCATCCCGTCAGATGATGAGGCACAGAGGTTCATTGTGAGCTTTGCAGCCAGCCTCAATGACCCGAACTTGAAGGTTGCTCCTGCATTGCAAGTGATGCCATCGATGACAACACTCACACCACACTACGCGGTACGAGGCAAGCTGTGTCGAGGCGGCCTGGTCGATCACTGTTGCATTTCAGGCCTGGTTGCAGTATCGGGGGGCCGGGGGTGTTGCTATCATCTTTGTACAATGGATTAGGTTCGTAACAGCATGCTGACGTCCCTTGCATCAGGTTGCACTGTATTCTTCAGTTGGACACATACCTTGCATATAGTCTACATGCCCTTCAGATGGATGCTATACTTGCCGGTAATCTGTTTGTTGCTGCAGGAGGATGTGATTTATGCTCTGAGTGAGTCAGATGCCTGGTCTGACATCTTGAAGCGCAACGCTGAGCTTAATGATGAGAAAGGCTTCAGGTTCAACATGCCGGCTGACCCCAGCAAGCTGGCGGGCAGGAAGGATGTCATCTATCTCATGAAGGCTGATGATACACCGTCTGATACCATGCGCTATTTGAGAAGTGTCTACTGCAGGCAAGCAGCATTGGACATGGTCATTGAATACATACTTGGCTGGCTCAGCCGCCATATGCATCTGTGCATATGCCTCTGCATCTGGACTCTTCCTCTGCAGTGTTTGCTCGTTATTTGGTATGTTGTCATCAGGGCCGCTGCCAGCACAAGACCGTCTAGGTCTCACCAGCACCAGGGTTTGTGGGTGCACGCAGGAAACAAGCTTGACTTTGCAGTGTCATCCGCAAGCTTGCATACGGAAAACATCCCATTCCTCTGTGTAATGCGTGTATGTGTACTCAGGCAGTGTCTGCATGCACATTCTTCCCTTCAGGCAGCTGGGCACTGGTTCTACTCAGTGGGATAACTTTGTTGAGCGCATCAAAGGCATGGCTGATGCTGATGGTCTTGACCTCAAAACACTCCCAGCAAGGATCAATGAGGTGAGCACAGGGTAGTACCCGAGAAGTGTATGGCACAGATGCTGAGTTTTGCAGTTGCTATAATTTGAGGCACTGTGACACCTTCAAGCAACAAGCACTGCAGACTGCATTGCGTGTAGTACGCCAGGTTTCTTGTCTTCAGCTGTACTCTGTGCCTGAGACGTATTGTACTGGGGAAGTCATCAAGGAGGCTCTTGGTCTCTGGGGTTGTGGTTGGTTGTGAGCAGGAGAGCAACATACTACAGCCAGCAGCTGACAGACACTGAGCAGTGTAAACCAAGCATGTCCTTCCTGCCTTTGCAGTTCCACTTCCTCCCCAATGAGCCGCTGCATGGCTACAAAGAGGAGTTACTCCTTTGGGCCAGCTGCAGGGGCCAACTGCTGGCCCGTACAGTCCGTGGTATGATGACATACCGCACAGCATTAGCAGCTATTGCCAACTTTGAGAACCCACAGCTGGCTACAGCAGGGACCGCTCCTGCAGCAGTAGGGGAGCCACAAAGCAGTAGCAGCTCTGGTGGTGCAGGAACATCTACCAGCAGCTGTATCCTGCAGCCAGACGCCATGAGGACAGCAATCCTTGACGACCTTCTGGACCGCAAGTTCAACTACATCGTCAGCAGTCAAAACTTGGGGGAGTTTGGTACCAAAGTTGCCAGCGATTTGAAGGCGTCTTGGCTGGTGCATGCCATCAAGACACTGATGCATAGGCACCCGGCCTTGAAGGTGGCGTTCATAGATAAGCATCCACTGGTTGCTGCGAGTCGACCTCCGGGCATGAAGGTTGAGATCAGGAGGGATTGCTCGGTGCTGTGGTGCAGTGTGAGGCAGCAGGAGTTGGCCAGGGCGGTTGGTATGCATGTTGCAGCTGATGAACCTCAAAGAGAGGCTTACAGGTAGGGGGCGGGTGCTTGCCAGCATTTGAAGGGGTCCTTGGAAATGCTGAGGGGTTTGCATCGCTTGACAACGTGGCTTGTGCAGCTGCACACAGTCAAATGTTACCTTCAACACTTGCTGGACGGTATATCTTTTGCATGCTGCTGGTCAACTTCCCTGCTAGAATGTGGTGCAGTGGCCTGGCTTCAGGGCTCTGTCAGTAGTCCAGTGCCAGGAAGTCCTCCACAAAACTGCAAGGCCTTGACTGCCTACTTCTAACAGTCATCCTCTGCACCCAGGGTGATTGCCTAATCCAGGTCGAGCACCAGAACCCTGCTAAATGACTATTGTTTGACTGCACGTGCAGGGTCCAGCTACCCATAAACTTTGAGTCAGGTCGCGGTGTGGTTATTGGTGAAGGCAAACCAGAGAATCAGAATCATGCAATCACCTTCTGTCACAGTGAAGCTATACAGACCATTGACTGCAACCAGGATAACCTGGTGGCGGAGGGACTGAAACTGCGCAACTTGCTAGTGAGTATTAAACTTTGGTGTGAACATATTGCTGCAATCCTAGCTGGACACAATCGGTTACAAGCTTATGTTTGTTGTTTCTGCAAGCTGATCTCTGCACACAGCACAGCATGTGTCCACAGCACAAAGATTCGGAGTATCTATGGGCTTAGGAGTGGTAACCATCATATGTCAGTACTGCACTTCTGCTAGACGCACTGTCTGAACTTAGCCCACGTTATCACAACACTGCAGGCTGAGTTCCTCCCAGATGGTTGGGACCAAATCCAGCGCCCTGGTCGCATGTTCAGCATGTTCCGTAGCCTGACCATGGGCTCCAGGGCCAACAAGACACCGCAACCTGGCAAAGCCTACAGCAATACTGACCTGCTGGACGAGATCCCCAAGGGCAAAGGCAGGGTGGCGCTGGTTGGTTTCAGGGAGTGGATCTTTAGTGAAGACTCAGGAGCTCTTGCTGAGTTCGCTGCTGCTACTGAGAAGAGCTTTGGCACTACTGTACAAAGGCTCATGCACTGGCCTGGTAAGGAGCTTAGCGCTCGGGATGCATGGCACGGTTGACAATTTTATGCCATATACATATACTGGCAGTCTACATGTGTGGTGTGCACATCGCCTGGAGCTATATCTCAACATAGCGGCCTTGAAGGTTGTCCTGCAAAGCATTTACCGGAGCTTACAGTCTACAAGCGCCAGCAGATTGGCAAGCAAGTGTTCAGATCCAGCACCAGCCCCACTGCATGCAGAACAGCCATAGACTCTCCAGAAGCACCATCTCTGTCCATGTGCTTCAATTCGTAATGTTGCTGCAACACCCAGTTGTGTTATGTCATGTTACTTTTGGTCCTGTCAGGTGCTGTGAGGTTCCACTATGGCCATCCTGATGTGTGGCGCCGCTCATTTGTTGCCACATGTGGCGGTGTCAGCAAGGCAAACAAGGGGCTACACGTGTCAGAAGATGTGTTTGGAGGGTGAGTTGGGGCGTGTAACACTCTACATCTGCCCACTTTTCATAGATTGGCTGTATGTGCACGTGCCACATGGCTTGTTTGCCTTTGGTTTGGTCAGTTCAGCCTGCCCGGCTGACCCTCAAAGTCTTGCTGGGGTCTTGAGTATGGTGCTGCAATAGCCTATTGCTGGTGAGGGTTGAAAGTTTGAAGGGACCAGCAAAGCTCATCATGCCATGTCTGTCTGCCCTGATAGCATGGATGCTATAGCTGGTGACATGTATTGGAACACAGCATTGTTATAGCTGTTGTCTATGTTTGCATGTGCAGGTACAACACGATGCTGCGTGGTCGTGACATCAAGTATGTAGACTACATTGCCGTGGGCAAGGGGCGTGACATGTCCATGGAGACCATCTGCACGTTTGAAGCCAAGGTAGGGAGTATGTATGATATCTATGTTGGCCCGGGTTAAATACAGCCTCAGTACTGCACTCAAACAACTGTTGCCGATCTTTTAGTTTGGATAGTTTGGAGGCTGAATCTCAAGACAGCTTCCAACCCAGGAATCTTCAATTTGCTTTCCTGCTCTGTTCCTTTGACATTATGCACTCAACATAGCTACGTTCACTACAGTCATTGAGCAAGGTAACACACCTCTTGTGAGTTGGGCTTCTCTGTCGGACGGTCATGGTTTGTTTAGCTCAGCGTTTCAGCCTCAGCACAGTGCAATGAATGTGGGATCACACCAAAGCATCCGCATCTGCTTCCGCCAATGCCTGCCATTACATTCATCCACATCTCGCACAAGTAAACGATCTGGGTGATGTCTCTTCATGCCATGTCTGCAGATTGCTTCTGGCAATGGCGAGCAGGTCCTTAGTCGTGAGATTCGCCGTCTTGGCCACTCCATGGACTTCATGCGCCTCATGAGTTGGTACCACACGGGCAACGGCTTCTTCATCAATACGGCCATCACAATGCTGTCAGTACACGCCACTGTGTGGGTGATGCTTCTGATGGCGTTCCTGCAAAAAGAGAACAAAGAGGTCCAGAGCTGGCTGTCTGCGGTTCAGATCCTGCAGCTGGGCACGCTCAGTGTGTTGGTGTACTGGATCACACTGGTGCTGGACTCGGGACTGTTCCTCAGCGTCTGGATCATCATCAAACAAGTGCTGCAGGGTAAGAGAGAACCCTACCTTATGACCTTGAGTTAACTTGTGGCACCAGACAGATTGGTGCTTGACAATGTGCATTGGGCTGGAATGTTGTGTCTATGAGGGTGGTATGCTGTGGTACAGATGGTGCACCGGCTACACTGCGGTCGTGCTAGCTGCAAACATGTCGTGCAAACAATTGCGTGGTACGTATGCTGGTGCAGTGCTTGGAGCAGTAACAGCTATTGTCTGTACTGCATGTTGACAACCTGGCTAGCTCGGCTACTTAGCAGTGTACAGTATCAGTACACTGACTACTGCAGCGGGAGCGTGCTTTGTTATGTGTCTATGACTACGACGACTCTGCTGTCATTGCTGGCCGTCAACAGGGTCCCTGATGTTCTACATTCTGCGAGCTCAGACCAGCGCCTACAGCTTCACCCAGGATGTGATGTTTGGTGGTGCCAAGTACCTGGCTACCGGACGAGGCTACAAGCTGCAAGCATCAAGTTTCAAGGACTTGTGGCGAAGGTTGGTGAAAGTGTTATGGCATTTATTTGTGGTTTGCTCTACAAATTTCGTCTCATTGTCTGTGATGTGCACTTGCGTGTTTGGTCATGTGTGGACATCTGGCAGCCACCTTTGGTAGGCATCAGTGCCAGTGCTGCACCTGCTAGTGCTCCACCTGCACTATTGTGTATGCGTATCAGACCAGTTTGGAGTCTCGAATGGCGATAACACTTAAGAATTAGTGCACATTGCTTGCCATCAAACGTATTTCATCTGGAGTATGTGCGCTGATGGCCATGCGTGAGGCCATCTTTTCTTGGAGGGTTTTATGCACTCGACAACGTGCATCAATGTCCAGGACGGTTGCTGGATCAAGATGCCTTTCAGCTGGCAATCAATCACCACACCCATAAAACTGCATTGCTTGCAGGATCAACCTGAGCATGTTGTACTGTCGCATTCTTCTTGCAGGTTTGGTCGCTCACATATGTACTTTGGCGCTGTGATGACGGTCTACTGCTTAGCCATACTGGCTGCCAAGAGTAAAAATGGCAGTCTAGATTGGCCGATGGTGAAGAGTCTCCTCCTCGTGCTATGGGCACCAGTCTTGGTGATTATCAGCCTACTGTTTGGGCCTTTCTGGTTCACTCCATTTGCATTCAGGACTGATAGGGTACAGGTACGCAGGGGCTGCTGGGCTGGGAGGGTTGGCTGCATCAGCTGGAGTAGCTGACAATGTTTCACCTGTGCCACTGCTAGTGCCAGACAAAATGGCAGCAGAAGCCTGGTATCACATGCTTATGATGACAGCCATGGCTGCTTGTGTAAGGAATTGGCAGCTTCCTGGTTACAACAGCAACTGTGTCGTTGTGTTGCTTGATCTGTAGCAGCCATGGCTTGCAGTTTTACACACACAACATGTTCTAGTGTTTTCCCTCTGTGTGCAGCACATGCATATTGCTTGAACTGCCTGTGACCCTTCTTGCCTACACAAAATGCACAAGGATCCTACACATGACCTACGCTGCCCTATCAAGGGGCACGGGGGTGACAGCCATAACATACACCTAGTGGTTGGTGCTTATTTTGCCTGGGACACAGTAAAACGTAAACCAGGCTCAGCATTAGCGCCTAACCACAACTAGCCCCACCCGCTACCAGTGTCTGTGCTTGGACTTCGACAGCTCAACTCCAATATGCTGTCTCCTACCCCTGCTCATGCCAGGCTCAGCACCGATTGGACAACACACACACCATTATGTTTTGATCTCCCAAACTGACCTGTACTTGTGGTGTCCTGCTGTTATGTTCACCCCACAGCAAGACATGGACGAGACTCAGCGGTGGTTCTTATCCCCCAGCTTGAATGACAGCTGGCAAGCTTGGAACAAGGAATTCACAGACGTCTGGTCAGGCGCCAGTGGCAAACAGATGGGCCGCTTGGCAACTTGTATCAGGGCTCATGTCATGAAGTTGCCTACAGTATTGATGCTACTAGCTGTGGCTTCCAGGCTGAATTTGAGGTCCACATCGGTCATCAGCAAGGCCGTGGTCATGATCATTATTGCAGGTATGTGTGGTTGCAAGTGACAGTGTGGGCGTGAGGAAGGGTCTCTTCCGTCTGTTTATTGTCAGTTAACATGTTGTGTTCAAAGCAAGGCAGTACTGTAAGTGCAACTGGAGCATGTCTAGATGCTTCTGCATTGCTGAGCCCAGCTGGTTGTGTCTCTAGATGATATCCAAAATCTGGCGTGATTGCACACAGCTGCTGAACCGGCAGTCGCTGTAATGACTGCTGCCATGCGGTTGGCAACCAAGCCATTTATCCAAAAAGTGTGTGATGCAAGCAACACATATATTTCAATAAATATGAGTGTGTGTTACTAGTTCATATGTCTGGTAGCCCCTGACCCATGGGCCTATGGCCATACAGGCCAGCCTGCCTGTCAGTCATTGCAGTTGCCTGTTGCATGCATGCGGCCACATTCTGCAGCCATGCAGCGCTTGACGCCCGCAGATGTCTGCCAACATATTCCTGTTCTGCTCTACTGTGTATGTTTACTTCTGCAGCCGGCATCATCCTGTTGTTCTCAGTTATCCAGGCATCAAGCAGCCTAGCAGCCCGCTCATCCTACAAGTACCAAGGCCCTCGGCTTGCACAGCTAGCAGCTTACATCATCCTCATAGCTGGAGTGTTGAGTTCTGGTGCAGCAACCAGCGGCGATGTCGGCGAGTTGGGCAATGCACCCTTGGTGCTATTCAGCATGTTCATACTGCTGCGGCTGCTGCCCCTGTTCTTCTATAACCCGCTGCTCAGGCGCTGGTTTGCGGGAATCACCAATGGGGTGTACTTTGCTGCTGATGCGGCGTTGGCGGCAGTCCTGGAATGTACATTGTTTGTGTTGAGTGTGTTTGATATATTGACGGGGTTGCAGGCGCAGTTGCTGTTTGGTACGGCTTATGCGAAGCAGGTTATGTCTGATTCCAACTTGGAGCAGAGTGAGGTGTCAACGCTGTTCATTGAGGCACTGAGGTTAGAGAGGCAGCAGAGGCAAGAGCAGCTTACACAGCAGCAGCAGCAGCAGGCGGGACAGCAGCAGCAGCGACCGCAGTGACAGAAAGCAGCAGGTGTTCTGGCTTGACAAGCAGGGACAGTGGCCGCCAGCTCAGCGGACAGCCGGTGCCTTAAACAGTTGGGGTTGGTTGCACTTGCCAAACAGGATCACAACTAGCAGTAACCAGAAGCTTAAGCCCGGTGTGAAACCGTGTTGCAACTGTTATGATGCTTGTGTCGTTGGGAGAGGTTGTGTGCTCTATGAAGATTCGACACGCAGAGGCGGGTGTAGCTGAGATGTGCAACAGCTGTGAGCCTTCCTGCATCAAAATTGGACTCATGGTCTGGGCCTGTTTGATACGGTATCTGCAGTTGAGATTGCACGGTAGATTAGCTTGATTGCAGCAGCTCAGAGGTTGAGCATCGACGCTCTGGACTTTACAGAGCGTCCGTTTCCAGAACCAAATTTCTACTTCGGTTATGTATGGGTAATCTCTGCGGCTCTGACCTGCTGCCAGCAAGAGGTAATGTGATCGCATGATTGGGGTCTCCAGTTCACAAAGTATTCTGAAGTTTTCACTTCTGTTACAGTCAGGCCTGACAGCACAGCTCACCTTCTGACTGTTGGCATGGCCGTGCCGCAAGTGCGGACTTCTAGTCACTGCTGCAGTCCCAGCTGAAGAAGCTGCAGCTGCTCCTGAGTGTCTTGGACCGGAAGTGGGCCAGACCCGCTGTTCAGAAATCTGCGGTATGCTGGCCCTCATGATGAGGTGGTCATACAGTAGATTGCCGAAGGCAGGGTTGACATTGACTGCTGGGTATGATGACCGCGCTCTTGAAGCCGCTCCAGGCTATTTGAAGGGGAGATACTTGTCCACACACGGTCTGGGACCTCGTTCGGGTGGTGTGAAACCAATTGGCTTGCAAGCGTACAAGGAAGGAGATCGCGCTGGAAGTTGACACAGAGAGGGCAGAAGCTGTAAGCTACATCACAGCCATTCATACTTCTTACAGTGTGGTAAATAGTACAGGATGGCACGAAACGCCGGAGTATTCGCGAAGCCAAGGCTGCACTCCTGTCGCAACCGTACTGTAAAGGGGGTGGAACAAGCTGTGGGTGATGACGCCCGTAAAACATGCTCAGATAGTCTTTGGTGCTACAAACTATTGGATTTACGTGTACTGACCGCATGCAGCCACAGCTTGGCAGTACTTCACAATGCTTTTAGCGAATCCGCTGAGAGCTTCTGGCATTTGAGCAGGCCTGTAACCTTTTGAAGCCGTGTGTGTATACGTGGTGTCAGAGTTTCAACGTGTCTGTCGTCCACTGCGCACGCCCCGGTCACAAGCCCGTCTGCTTGTCTGCTGCTGCACTGCTGGCACCATACGCCGCATACACCACGCTGGCGTAAGCACACATCGTCATCGATTGTAGTCACCTAAGCGACAGCATCATAGGCACGTTAGCAGCAGCAATGCGGTGACATCCACATCACTAGCAGACTCAGGGCGCTCCTGCTTGCAGTATTAGGCGCCGCTGAAAGCTAGACAGAGTTCATAGTACCTTTGACGATCAGCCTAGCCCCGTCGTCTACCGACCTTTCAGCGCCAGGAACACCGCTGAGCAAGGTAAGCCTGTAGCGCCGGGCTTGAGAGCGGCTGCTGTGGGTTCTGCACATCAGGCTGATCCTTGTACCTACTAGCGTTCTGAGGCGTACAGACCCCAGGCTGCTGATCCCAGCGACCAAGTCGTTGCTTCGGTCGTGCTTTGTACAGGGTGTGTACGTAGCGGTGCTCCGGTTTGCCGTCAGCCTTCACCTTTGTACCAAAACCTGAACGATGTTGTACCGTCGTTGCTGCCTGCCAGTAGAGGTCCATAACCGTGTGTCACGTACTGTGCTGCAGGTGCTCACTCCCAAGTGTCCCCCGGACCGCCATTGACCGCTGATGGAATGAGCACCCTTGCCAGCGCGACCTTCAGCTCATGCAACTGCAGTGGCAGCCATGGCAGACCAGCCAGCCGCAGCTGCAGCAGCAGCTGCAGCAGGATCAGCAATTTACACAACAACTGTCAGGGGCGATGCTCCCGCCACCTTTGGTGCAGATGCAGCAGCCCAGCCTGCTGCAGCCTGGGCTTCCCTGTGTGTCGCAACCACAGTCGCAGCCCCCTGGTACCAACCTCCTGCCCCTAGAAGCCTTTGCATCAACTGAGATGAGTCCACTGAGTCCCAGCTATGCTATGGGACCCTCCTGTCCCTGGGCACCAGGGCCAGCTGCAGCAGCATGTGCCAGGGCAATGATGCCTGCTGCTACCCCATATGCTGCGGGCACAAGCTCAGTCAACAAACCGGCAGACATGTCAATGCCGGTTTCCGATCCCATTTTGTCATGGAACTACCCGGGGGCAGCGAACACATTAGGTCCTTGGATGCAGGGTTCAAGCTTCCAGATGAGTCAGGCCCCACTTCAGCCTGAAGTTCTACAGATGCAGATCTCAACAGCTCAACAAGTACAGCTGCAGCAGATGCGCCAGCGCAGCACCAGCACCAGCACCAGCAGTGTGGGTGGGGCCAGCGCTGGGAGCGGGTTCATGACCTATCCCAAACTGCTAATGCTGCTGAGTAAGTTCCTCACTGCTGCTAATCAGGTGAAGCAGCAGCAGCAGCAGTGGCAGGAGGAGCAGCAACAGGGGATTTCGACTACTGCTAGCACAATCACACAGGCACAGCTCAAAGCATCTGCAGCGGAGTTGGAACTGCAGCGGCAGCTCTTAGCGTTTGCACTTGATGATCAAGTCAAGCAACTCAACAAGTTGAGGAGTGCTTTGCTAGCGGCTGGTCCAGTTCCAGATGCACCTGGTATACAGCAGCAACAGCACGAGCAGCTGCTGCCGCAACGGCCGCACCAGCAGGCAGCAGATGGAGCTGGGAATGCAAATGCATCAACAGAAGCTGCTGCAGCTGCTGGGCCCTCAGCAGCAGCTGCCAGCTGCAGCAGAGATCAGAACATTGGACAGCTCGCGACCACGCCCGTGCCAGGCCAACAGTCCACTGCATCGCTGCTGGCAGCACTACAGGCAATGCAACAGCAGAAAGCTCATTTGCAACAGCAGCTGATTGCTAGGCAGCAGCAAATGGAGGGTACGCACCCGTTTGCAGCACAGATCACAGGCGATGGCACAGCATTAGCAGATCAGATCGCACAGCAAGATCAAACCTTGCACAAAGCACATCCGCTGCTAGGGGCAACTGGGGGCTCCGGGGATGTGTTTGATGCTTTGGACGACTACCTGAAAGACGAGATACCGCTGCCAGACACCGCAGTGGGTAACACAGCAGGAGCAGAAGCAGCAGAGACAGTGATGGCATCGACCCCGTCCGCTGCAAAAGTAGTCCCCTCTTCAGCACCAGCAGCAGTGGGGATGGTCAGCAGTAATTTGCCACCAACACCTGCTCCTACTGCTGCTGGAGGGGCCTTGCTACCTACTCAGCCATTAGTAGGGGCATCAAACACTGCTGCAGCAGCCATTGCAGCATTTGGCAGTATGAGCAGCAGCATGATCAGACTGCCAGTCAGCAGAGACAGCAGTAGCTCTGCAGGCGTCACAGCAGACATGCTCACAGTGTCCCCGTTCGCCAGCCCTACGGTGCAGCAGCAGTCTAATGCTGCTGCTGTGCCACAACTCCCTGCAGATGAAGAACAGCGCTTGCAAGCAATGCTGACTGCTGCCCTGGGGATTCCATCCCAGGTGGCGGCAGCAGCACCAGTGCTGCCACACACGACTGCAGCAGCTGCTGCTGCCTTTCAGGTGATGGGGTTCTCATTGCACGGCATCGGCGGCGGCAGCAGTGGTAGCCTTGCTCCTCCTGCTGTCGGACCAGTGCTGGCAGCAGGAGCTGCTGCAGCCAGGTCAGAACGTGGTGGCTCAGGTTCAAGGTTTGTGCCAACCCCCGGAATGCCTCCTGCGCAGCCGATGCCTGGATGGCCACGCCAACAGCATAGGCTGGCTAAACGCAGCTCTACAGCATCAGCGCAGCAGTCTGCAAAGTATGTGAGGACGGACGGTGCAGTCCTCGGTGGGGTCGGGCCCCAGATGGATTCACAACAGCATACTGCAGCACAGCAGCAGCATCTGCAGCAGCAGCAGATGTTGTACATGCACCAGCGGCAGTCGCAGCTCCATGTACAGCAGGGGCTGATGGAGGAAGCAGCTGTGTCCCAGCCGCAGCACCTGGGGACACCACAGCAGCAACAGCAGCTCTTGGAGTTCATGCAGCCTTTCCTGTCTGACCACCAGCAAGACCTGCACAGGTGACTCTGAAAACATGTGAGATCATTTGCTGCTGTTGGGTACCATAATGAATTTCTTCACAAAATGCTTTGTGGCAGTCAATCGAACCGGGCCGCTCCAGCTCCATTTCTACAGCAAGAACTGTCAAAGAGCATCTGTGCTTTAGGCGCACATGTGTGTTTGATCACCACACAGTACTAGTGGCTTGCATGTGCGTGCCACACCGTGTTTGCTAGCATTTCTTAGATACAGTTAACAGTTCATTAGGCTCGTACATTGTCTTTGCATATACTGAAGCATATACTGGATTACATGCTGCTTGTGAACATTGTTGTAAAGGTAGTCAGTGAGACCTCATTGCTTGCTTGGCATTTGCTGCCGACCGCAGTTCAGTATTGTCAAAGTGGCTTGTGATCCAATCATGCTGCCCCCATCAGTGGCGATGTAGCAAGCCTTCATGTGATTTCATTGTGTGGGATGTTATCTAGCAATAATATAGCATTCACGTTCTAGCCAGCACTGTCAAAGGCCCCAATGTAGCTAACAGCATTGAACACATTGCATGCTTATGATTTTGACCTGCATTTCCATGGCTGGTGGAGAGCCGTTGAGTAGTTTGTGCGCCACTTCCTGTGCGCTTGTTCTAGCCTTGTAGGTCTGCCACAGGTGGTTTCCCATCTGGTTCATGCTAGAAGTACTGCCATAGTATGCCTGCCTTGTTTGTTTTATTCACTGTCCGGTTGTAGATGCTCGGGCCGGTGTCCTTTGCAACACTGTGACCCGTTGCCTCCGAGCTCCAATCTTGTGTAGCACAACCTGCCAATAACTTTTCTGGGGTGAAACGCTCAGTAGGGTATGTCCTTGCCTTTGTGTGGGCCTAAAAACGTGGCTCACTGTTCTTGTTCTTGCGTGTGGGCTCAGAACCGCCGGTCGCCAATGTATGACCATGGACACCTTGGTGAGTGGCCTCAGCAGAGAGGGCCTGGGTTTGCTCTTCCCAACGGTCGAGGTGGTTCTACTTGATGTGAACTGTAGCTGCAGCTGGGTCCAGCGCCATATGATTGGGCAGGCAAGAAAAGCCAGAGCAGCCGTGGCATGCTCGTGTAGAGTTTGGCTTGCTCCACGGCATGATCTCAGCTACAACTAAACAGGCATGAGGTCGGCTGAAAACCACTATGTTCAGGAGTTGTGTGCTTTGCCATGTGCTGTCAGACAACAAGTATTCACTATTCAGCGCTTGTGTTTGGTTGTGGTGGACCGAGTGGGTGGGTGGGTGTTTTTTGGGGGTGGGTGGGGTAAGAACAGTTTTAGCTGTTTCTCATGGGGCCATGGGCTCGTGGTTACTACAAGCTTACTTGTTGTTTTTGCAGTCGGAGAAGGTGGTTGCGGAGCATGTGATGTGTTGATCCACCCCGCTGCTATACATTGCGCCTTGCTGGTTACGCATTGCATTCATCTTCAGATTGTGGTTTGCATGTCATATCTACTGTTAGGAAGGCTCTGCACTGTGATCAGCTTGTGAATGTCACTTTGTCACTTGGTTCGAGGTTGTTCCAGCTGCAACAGATTGTTATTGGTCAATATCCTACTTGTGACTTTTTTTGAAAGCCATGAAGCTGCAATTGGCCATGCAGATGCCCTCCTGCTGTAAGGGCGTGGGTGGCACTGTGTAAGGGTGTGTGCAGCAGTGTGCTGGCTGTCGTTGTGTAGGAATTGGTAGGAGGTTGGGTGTATCTGGTGTGTACGACTTGCAGTCATCACAGCAGGAACCAGGCCTCATGACAGTCTGTCGGGCTGTTGAGCACCTCTGAAGCTGTACCTTTGGTACTAGCTGTGTATGACACCAGAGTGCAACATTTGACGGCTGTAGTGCAGTCTCTTGGCACTGTCTGCTCTAACCAGGTTGAGTTTTTGTAGGGTATGTGCGCCCATGTCATATTGCAGCGAACTGTTGGAGCACTGTCTTACTGATTAGGTCAGTTTATAGTTTGTGCCGTGCCAGGTCAGCATGTGGCCATCGTAGTGCGTCAAACTTTGTGCCAGGTCATTGGTTATGCCAGGTCAGTTACCGTGCCAGGTCAGCATCTTGGCCATGTTATGCCAGGTCAGCTTCTGGTTAACAATGTGCCAGGTCAGCACCTTGTCAGATTGTGTCGGGTCAGCATCTCATATGCATTGTACCAGCTTAGCAACTGGTTCACATACCATACCAGCTGAGCATCACAGACATTACCAGCTCAGCACCTGGATTATGTTCCGCCAGGTTACTTGCTGTGCTATGTCGTCAGATGCCTTGGCTGTGAGGGAATCCGAATCAGTCGCCTGTTGTGCCAGACCACTACCTGTTTATGTTGTGCGATCTGCTGATAGTGTACATGCACAAGATACTAGTTTGTTGTGCTCAGATACTTCATGTGTGAATTAGGCGGACTTTCTGAACATGTGTGACAGCATAACAATCCTTGCAGCGGTTGTGATTCTGTGGTGCCACAGCTTATTTTGAGATGAATTGTTCTTGCTATGTGAGCCACAACTTGATGGCGTGGTGTTCTTTCCACAACAACAAGCAGAGCCACGCTGCAAGCCGTAATTTTGGTGAGCTGCATGTGTTGGCAGAAGTTCCCGATTGGCAGGCCGTTGGTTCAATTGGTTGTCAATGTTGACATGTGTGATCCACGTCATGCCAAATGTTGCTATGTCCTGGATCTTGTGCTCGGTTTGGATCTAGTGTTCTGATTGTATTGGCAATGACAGTGGCATATCAGATGTCCACGCAAGTGTCATACAACACATTGTATTGCAGCATCAGCTATAAAGCAGACCAATCGGATCGCAAAAGGCATGCAGGAGAATGCCAGTGACTGGGTTAGCAAGCCACAAGCTGCATTGGAGGTTTGTTGCGTGTAGAGGCGTGTATGCAGCGTGTCAATCATTGGAGACTGCTTTGGACGTGGCTCCGATAGGAGGTTGCTGGTGGGCCCAAGTAAAGTTGGGCAGGCCGCAAGAATGAGGCATGGCGACACATTTTTGCTTTGATGATGTGTCCAGAGGCCCTTGACGTGATGTTATGGGGAGTGCTGCTGTCTTGCCTCTTCAAACATGCTTTCATTGTGATAGTATGTTGAGGTAGCTGTAATACAGTAGGAGTCAGAAGTTAAATGTGAAATGTATACAGTATGATGAGCAGCCCAAGACTCTTTTGGGTAGCGTACCCCATGCATGGCACGACAGCTCTTGCCAGCGCATCCATCCTGTTTGCACTGGCTCAGTCTCTTTTACAGTAGGAGTCAGAAGTTGGATCTGAAATGATTCGTGCGGGCCCTGCATTACTTGTGCATTGTTTTGTTGTGCTGTGGACAATCACGTACATTTATACCGGTGTAGGGACCTTGTGCGCAGTGCCGACTCGGAGTTTCCCTGCCAATGATGCTGCACATTATATCGGGTGACGGCCCCTTGCATGTAGCATGCGGCAGTTTGCTTGGCATTCTATGTTGCATGAGCTAGATTTCAGAACTCCACATGATAGTCATGTGCAGCAGCATCTACTGTATGCTTGGGATGCGATATTGAGGTAATATGGAGTGCCATACAGTGTAAGCTGCCAGGCATCTCAGCTTGTGTACGGAATTGACATATGCATGGCTGGCCCTCAGGGCTGTTTTCCTGCCGCCAAACAACCCACTTCGGTGATGTGTTCTCCGTATTGTCTCACAAGTAATCAAGACATGCCAAGTTAGGGATTCACGACGCCATGGAGGCGGCTGCAGCTGCCCATGAGCTTCAATTGAGAGGGGTTGTGGTCACGAACGAACTTCGTTCTCGTTGAACAAGTGACCGAGTGACTGCAGATGCTATGCCAACAACTCCACAGTGAAAACTTGTTCCATGGTCAGGAGCTGTAGCAAGGCCTGGCAGCCTGAGACCAGCACTACAACAAACAGCACGAACTGTAAGCCGTACAATGCAAAAAGGACAATGCTCATCACTATCACTGGGAGCCCAGAGCACATATTGCAGTTATGAAAGTATAATCTTACAGAAGACGGTCTGTCACTACGCAGCACAATATACTGTGGCAGTGAGCTGTACAGGAAGGTGGTGCTATCCGTCCCAGCGGATGTCCGTCCCTGTTGCCGGTCCTTACCGCTGCCTGCAAAGCAGACAGTCACTCCTTACCGGGTAAGACTTTATAGCAAAAATAGCTACTTCGCGGACTTTCACGGCCGATGCAGTGTGAAAGTATTGAGCCATGCAGTGTGATGCACCTGACATTGCAACTCGGTGCCTATTGGCACTGTGTTGCACGAGACTTGTTGCTGAAGGTATCAAAGCAGCACAGCAGGCATGGCAAGCTCCACCACCAATTGATTCATTAGCTGGGATTGCGAGGGTGAGGTATAGTTGACCTGCTGAACCCGGTCATAAACCACAAAGTTGAGGAAAGGTGTCAGGTACAATCATGTAGTTGCAGACTGCATTATATGTATCGTAACAGAGCTGTGACTTGGACGAGAGAGGGAACAAGGCTCTTGCGGTGTCAGACTTGCAAACTTGCAGGTGTACACCATTGCACTGTGAAGTTCTTGGTGCCAGCTGGTTGGTGCAATGGTTCAAAAGGGGCGGCCGTAAAATCATTTGCATCACCTTTGTGTTCATTGGCAGTTGCGGCGCGCTTGAGCAGCTTGTCGTGCACACGTTGGCACAGGAACGGAGTTGCACGCCCCTGTCATCCATGTTTGTCCAGGTCACTTCGTCACACTAGGCTCCCGGGCGACCATAAGGGAGTAGTATGCATCTCACTATACATACTACAGCTGTAGTAATTCATGTCGTAGGTGCGGAAAGTCTGACAGGGACGGAATAGCACCTGACTGTACTGCTGGGTACGTAGAGTACTGCCAGAACTTCATGAGGTGGTGTGAACCAGAGCCACATACCACCCTTTGCATATGATACAAGCATATTGTTGTGTTACGTGTGCTAGGTGACCATCTATGGCTACGAGCCACATCCCGGTCCGCATTAATGCTATATTCCGAAGCTCAACAGCTGAACAGTCGGTGTCGTGTCGCTGGGTCGATGTGTAAGCGCACACGGTGAGCAAGTTTTCACATTTGATGTGGGAAGCATCTCTGTCTGCCCACGCCAAACTGTCACTGCTTTGCATCGCACACACAGGCAGTGACTGCGGCCGATTGGCCAGGTCCGTGCTCAAGCCGGTTTTGCACGAATTTGCGAGCTTGTAACTGATCAATATGAAGAAAAAGAAGGTCCCGCGGGCCGTCGAGGCCAAGCAGCAGCCTCCTAAGCTCAACCCTTTCGAGATGAAAAGCAGTAAGCGAAAGTTTGAAGTGCTGGGTAAGCGAGACAAGCAGGGCAAGAACAATGTGATCAAGAGTAGAGAGGAAGCCGTCAACAAGGTGCGCTGGTTAACATGCAGGGACCCTGTGAGCTATTACAGCTCTTCCGCAGCAGCTACTGCTGACTTGCTGCTGCAAGTCGCTATCTGCAACGCTCCCACATGTAATGGTTCGTAGCAAGCTGCTATCTTGTGCTGTTTATGTATGTAGCGCAAGAAGACGTTGCTGGTTGAGTACAAGCAGCTGCGCAAAGCCAATACATTTATTGACAGGCGTTTCGGAGGTGGGCACCTGCAGCTGCAGACTCAAGAGCACCAGCACAGCAGTCAGTCGCGTGCCGGGTATGCTGGGACGACAGCAGTCAGCTCTGCCAGCTCAACGGCGCCAGCAGCTGCGTTTGCCGTACCCAAAGGCTCTTGCTGGGTGACATAAGTACTTGCAGGACAGCAGACGCAGCTGAGGGGCTGACATGGATGTTGCATAAGCAGCTACAAGTGAACAAAATCTCCCTCCGCACCACCCCGCTGCCTAGCATGCGCGCCCATCAGCCGCAACAAGCAGAGTATCGTGTGCAACACACAACAGACACAGTAATAGCCATTGAACTCCTGCAAGCCATCTTATTCAGCAACTGGCAAGAGCTCTCACATGTTCCCACACACAATCTAGTCCTGTCGCACCAGGAAGTGCCTGACGAGCGAGCTTCTCAATCACCAGTCAAGGCAGCTGTAGCAGCTTTTGGTGTTTTTTTTGCATTCCAAGCAAAACAGCAAAAAGTGCTGCAATCAGCTACTGTCATCTCGCAGCACAAGTATCGCGGAACCATCAACAACTGCACCAGATGAAGCAAAGTGTTGGACTAGATCAGAAGAAC
Organism: Coelastrella sp. UTEX B 3026; assembly: GCA_002588565.1. Lineage (NCBI taxonomy): Eukaryota > Viridiplantae > Chlorophyta > Chlorophyceae > Sphaeropleales > Scenedesmaceae > Coelastrella > Coelastrella sp. UTEX B 3026. Next base: position 6,898 of record NSMO01006617.1, on the reverse strand, counting down.
ACTATCACTGAGGCTGATTGTTCGCTTTCTGCTCCAACAAACTGCAGAGGATGACCCACGGCTTGATGATGAGGATAAGGCTCTAGCTAGGTTTCAAGCTCAGCGTATCAGGGAAGCAAAGAAGGCCTCAAAATTTCACCTCAGCGGTGACGATGGCCAGAATGGCAGAGCTGATACACTGACACACGGCGGCAGGTGAGCTATAGTGAGCTATGCGAGAGTTTGTGTGTTCAGATCTGTAAATCTGATGCAGCAGCAGATAGACTTGCAGCGTGTGCAGCAAGAATGGTCTGAGGCCATGGAATGCAGGACGGATGGCACTGCAGTCAAGCCTTGTTGCAGCAGCGTGCCAGTAGCACGCCCCAAATAGCAGCCTAGCCATGCAAAATCGTGGTGGGTCTGTGTGTTGCACGGGTGCATCAAGCTGCTGCTAATGGTCTGGGTTCTAGATCAACCCTGGGCACAACTTCGAGTCGTGCTGCTGCACATGCACGACACCAGGGCGTGCAGCCTGGCTAGCAACTGCACACACAGCGCTGCTTGGTGTAGTGCACTGCTGGCGCTCGCCAGCTGCTTAGCTGGACGCTGTGTATATCTTTCAATCCACATTGCTGCACATGTTGGACCCTGGGTTGGCAGCCTGGCCAGCAACTGCACACACAGCACTGTGTTAGTGCAAGGTGCCGCATGTGTATATTGCGCTATTTGTGTTATCAGGCTTCAGGCGTCACTATCAAGCCACCTCCTGCAGATTGTCACCTCTGTTTCTGCAGTCCAGCCAGCAGTGGCCACACAGCTCACACTTCCTCCAAACATCCCTCAAGCCAGTAACATGTTATCGACACTGATGAAGTCTGTTTTACTGTTCTTCAGGTCCCTAGAGGAGTTAGAGGAGTTGAACAGTCAGCCTGCTGAGCTGCTAGGCAACTTGGATGATGATATCTTGGAAGATCTTGTTCAGCAGTATCACTTTGGTGGGGGAGAGGATGGGGGAGCAACTGATGGGGAGGGACAGCAGCGCAAGAAGACCAAGAAAGAGGTAGGCCAGCACAACTTCACAAGCAGGATGTCAGCAGGATGTTTGCAGAATGTTTGCAGCTTTGCTGTGTAAGATGGTAGTTGGGCTGGCAGTCAGTGTTTCTGCTGACAGCACAATCAGCCAGGGTACTGTTACCAGACAACAGAGCTTGTGCACAATAGCTGCAGCAACTTTGTGAGATGCTGCAGCATCAACTGGGTTGTGTATCTGGCACATGCAGTACGGTGCTGCCCCCCCCCCCTCTCCAGGTGTCCTGCCACCCTCCCACCCCACAGACTCACTAGCACCTGAACATGAGTCATCGTCTCCTTGTAATGGTGTATCTGCTGCACGCCTGCTTACTGTAGATCATGGAAGAGATCATTGCCAAGAGCAAAGCTGCCAAGGCTGAGAAAGCGCGTCAGAAAGAGGCAGACGAACAGGCACTGGCTGACCTGGATAACACATTCAAATCATTGGTCAAAGACTCGACAGCTGGCCTAGCAGCGCTGGTCAAACCAACTGGATATGACAAGTAGGTGTTGTGCTTGTATGCCTTGCTGGCCTGTGTGTGTTGCAAGTGTTATGTGTTTTGGTTGTGTGACATGTTGGTTGCTTCGTAGGTAAAAAGCTTCCTGCTGTGCCCCACCAGGCACAAGAGTCCAGCTGTTTGCAGTATATGCAGTCACTCGTCACCAGCTGCCATTGCTCAGGTATCATGCGTTAGCCTGCCCCGTAGCCCTGGTTCTCTGATGCCAACTGCACACGCGCTGTTGGAAATTGCATGAGTAAGGCACGTGATGGTTAACAATACATGCTTTCTTGAGTACAGGGGCCGCAAGTTGAAGCCTGAAACTGATGAGGATGCTGCTTATGATCGTGCAGCTAGGGAACTGGTGTTCGAAGCCAAGGGACAGGTAGGCCAGCCTGACATAGAGGCGATGGGCCACAGCCCGAGCCAAAGTCAGTTATTGTCGTTGCATGGGCATGCTCAGGGCCTGCATGAACATGAAACCTGAAGTGCCGGCCATATCTCGCATGATCAGTTGACCCCATGTATGGCATGGCCAAAGCTAGCTGGCAAACAGGTCCTGCAGACCATTGTATACGTGCTAGCACCAGGCAGGCAGCACAAAGGTATTATCAAACATGGCTGGAATTAAGTCCTTGTTGGGTGAGCTAGTGGAGATGGAGCTGTGCATGCTTGAAACCCTGATAGCTCAACTGCACTGAGACCATCACTCTGCCTTCAAACGCTTCTTGTGAGCCTGTGCACAGGCCTATGCTTAATCTACATTGATTACTACTGCTATCTATTCATAGCAGCATGAGCACTTTGATTTGGCACTGGGGTCAAGATTGTTCAGCTGCTCTGCTGAAAGAACCTGTGTGCTATATTGTGTAGGCCAGTGAGCGCACTCTTACAGCTGATGAGCTTCAAGAGAAGGAGGCTGCCCGCCTAGCTGCCCTTGAAGCAGCCAGAGTCAAACGCATGAGGGAAGACACGGCAGGAGCAGCAGAGGGGAAAGATGAACAGCCACAGTCTGATGATGATCAGCCCGCTGCTGCTGCTGCTGCCAGTGGTGGTTATGCTGCCAAGAGGGCGAGGTTGGCCAGGGAGGCTGCTGAGTGGGAGAACAGGCAGAAGCGCAAGCTGCAGGCCTCTGGTGAGCTGGCGCGGCTGTTGATATCATGCACGGCTGTTGATATCGTTAGATGTATCGGGATATGTTAACCTGCTCTAGCCGGAGACGGCTGTTGAAGGACAATCTCCTGGTGTTGTATTCTGCATTGTGTCGGGCTGCAGCATGTGCAGTGTGTGCAGCATGTGCAGTGGATTGCTGGTGGCATTGGACAAGCACCAGCTGCAGGATCTCTATCACGTGGTGGATTGTATTTGCACTATTGTCAGCGCTCATTCCAAGTGTAATGACACATGTTTAATGACACATGTTTGCACAATACAAGGTCAGCACCAACTGGCCTGTGTGCGCCCTGGGTGACTCATGCGTTTCATTTACAGGTGATGCACTTGATGAGAATTTTGCACTGTCAGATGAGGATGAAGGCTCTGGATCAGGCAGTGACAGCGATGATGACGCTGCTGCCGCTGCTGCCAATGCCCAAGAGGCTCGTCGCCAGGCTGCTGCTAGTGGTGATCATCCATTGCAGAAGATGTTCAGGCAGGCAGCAGCAAAGTTGGCAGCTAAGTACGGTGTTGAGGGGGTGCAACAGTCAGACTCTTCTGAAAGTGACGACGAAGGGGTAAGTGTGTGTTTCAAGTCAATATTCTCTTCTTCTTCTCTATTGATAGCTCATAGGTCACATGCTTACAGATGACAGCAGCGCAGGTGTGTTGTATGTAGAGCTTGGTTGGTCAGTCGAACCCAACTGGAACCTGCTGCAATTGACACACCGTGTCAGAGATGCTTTGCCCACCACGGACGAAGACTCTGGCAGCAGTCGTATTGACACTGAGAAGCCTTTATCAACAGCTCTGCAGCACAGCGTTTGCATGACATAGAGAGAAATCGAGTTATTGACATTGAGAGACAGGACACATTGAGAGCAGGAATGCCTTGCCATGTCATGGCTTTTGTTCAAGGGCTCAGATTCATTCTGCTGCAGGTGAGGTTTGGATGACTTCACAGCTTTTCTGGTGGACAAGGGTGTAGCTGCTGAGATGGCAACCTCATGCTTGCTTGCCTGTTTGCAGGAAAGCAGCGATGGTGGCGAAGGTGAATCAGACAGCGAGCAGGATCAGCAGTCCGGCTCAGATCAGGAGTCGGATGGCGATGACGGCGGCAGCAGCAGCGATGAAGAGGGTGATCACCAGCAGCAGGAGCAGCAGGAGGAAGAGCTAGAGCACCCTACTAAGAAACGGAAGCAGCAGGACAAGCAGCAACAAGTTGCAGAAGCAGCGGCGGCTGGTAGCAACCTTCCTGCAAAGCCTCCTGCGGTGGCAGCAGCAGCGGAAGTTGAGGGGCCTCTTGATCTGTCATATACACCTCCAGTGCCGGAGACTTATCAGGAGTTTGTTGCGCTTGTTGGTGGGCGGCCTGCTGATCAGTTGCAGTTGGCAATACAGCGTATCAGGACATTCAATGCAGCAACAATGGCCACAGACAACAAGAGGAAGCTACAGGTGTGCATATGGGCATTTGGCATGTTCGTAGTCGCATGTACAAACACTTGTTGTCTGCATGTTTATCTCATGTGTTTGAAAGTGCAAAGTGCTTCCATTGCGGGCGCAGCAAATTGTCTGTAGTGCTTAGAAAACTGCCATTTCTAGTAAGCCAGCGCTTGGATTGCAGCATAACAAAGCTAGCATCAAATTGCAAGCAGAGTTGCAACCTCACCAGCAGACCTAGCCAGGGCTGGGCGTGCCCACATGCTGTTCATTGTGATGATAGCCAAGGCTTTGTACTGACTCCTACACACATATGATTCCCAAGGTATCTGTGTCTACACGCATGTATTCCTGTGCCGTGCCAGCATTAGTTGCAATATGCTTTTCCTGCCACAGTATGCGTTGCCTGTTTCTGCTGCTTGAGGGATAGCAAAATCAAAATGGACTTGTTGCCGCTGTCCCTGTGTCGTTGTAGGTGTTCTATGGTATCCTGGTACAACACTTTGCCATGCTAGCGGGTCAGCAACCCACCCCAGTAGCACACCTAGACATCCTCACACACACAATACTACAGCTCACACCCGAGGTCCCATTCTATGCTGCTACTGTAGCACGCACACGCATAGAGAAGCTGCACGATCGGCTGGCAGCGCACTTAGCAGATCCGTTAGCTGCGGGGCCGTTGTTGGGTTGGCCGGGGGGCCGGCAGCTGCTGCAGCTGAGGCTGTTTAGCTGCTTGTTTCCAACTAGCGATAAGCGGCACCCGGTTACGAGTCCCCTAGCCCTGCTTATTGGCAAGTATCTGACACAGTGTCCAGTTACGCAGCCGTATCAAGCTGCCATTGGGCTGCTGTTGGCTGGCATGATGCTGCATAATGCTGCAGCAGCAGCGCGGTTCTGCCCGGAGGTGGTGAACTATCTGGCAGCAATCTTGCGGGCGTTCATGCCGGTGGCAGCAGCAGGGAAAGCAGCAGCAGCAGCAGCAGCAGATGCTAGATCAGACTTGTTTAGCCCGGGGGTGTTGGCGCTTGGCTGCTGCAGTAGTAAGCAGCAGCTGAACGGCAGCAAGCAAAGCAGCAAAAATAAGGCTCGTCAGCAGCAGCAACATCAGGACGATCAACAGCAGCAGCAGCAACAGCAGCCCAGCATCAGACTGTATCATCTGCTTTCATCAGATCCGGACACAGCAGAATTCCAAACTGATGAGTTCAAGCTGCAGCTGCTTGGCTGCACCGTCGCAACAGCAGCAAGGGTCGGTCAGCTCAGTACAGGTTGCGGTGATGCAGCGCCGGAGGTCCTGCAGCCACTGGCAGCAGCAGCTGCTGCTGTGGCTAGTCTGCAAGGGTTGCCTGCAGCGGCAGCAGCAGCCGTGGGGCGGCTGCAGCAGCTGCTGCAGGAGAGGAGTGATGCTGTGGTTGCTGCTAGGCTGCCTATGGTGCAATCCCACAGGTATGCTTGTCTTGCATTATGCTGTGAGTCCATGTCTGTTGTTGCGGTAGCTGTTGTCACCCTGGGAAGGGGACCACATGCACTGCAGCAGGAAGCGGATAGTAGCATGCAGACTGGAACATTGGTGCATTGATGCAGCGGATGCGTACACTCAGAACTATGCACTCTGCCAAGACTGGTGCCGTGATCATGTGCCAATGTGCCATATAGCCATGCTAGCCCCTGCAAACACAAGGGATCGCTACAGCAAAAGCCTTTATTCCAGCAGCCAACCAGCAGCAGCTTTCCAGCACTTGGTGCGGGAAGCCTGCAGAGTTGCACACTGCTCACGTTGTACTGCACACTGCTGTTTGTACGCTACAGGGTGAAATTGGTTGCACCCAAGGAGTACAACCCCCGTTATGAGGCTGACTTCAGTACTGCAGCTAACTATGATCCTGACAGGCAGAGAGCTGCTGCACAGAAACTGAAGAGGCAGCTCACAAAGGAGAAGAGAGGAGCAATGAGGGAGCTGCGCAGGGATGCCTCCTTCATGTCAGCGGTAAGTTGGCTGGGGATAGCTAGCTGCTGTGTTCTTGCGAGGTGGTTGCTGCCAGTGGGTGAGGCCCGTGCTGTGGGTGCGGTGTATTGATAGCATAGATGCCATACATATCTGCTTGCCTGTGGCAGCCGCTTGGAACTGTTGTCGTTGTGGTTGGTTGCCACAAAATAGGGCTGCGTAGCAATGAATCAAGCTAGTGATCTGCGCATTAAAGACTGCACTGTCGTGCCACGACAAGTTGGAACCTCTGATTCCATTCAATGATTGCCATGTCCCTCAGTTTGTAGTGCTGCTCACCAACTTACGGCTGCCTCTCACGCTGTCTACGTCGCAGGAACGCGACTCTGAGAAGGCTCGTGTCGATGCTGAACGTTTGGCATCTGAGAAGGCCTTCTACCACGAGCTGC
>NSMO01006588.1:0-12845 GCA_002588565.1 Coelastrella sp. UTEX B 3026 | reverse complement strand
AGCCAACGCATCGGCTTTGAGGTTAAACACCCTGAATGTGTGAGTATAGACTTGTATTGAAACGGTGCTTCCCGGCTCTGTTGCAAGGTCGCTCAAGTTGGGGTGAAGTCGCCCAACAGTCACTCTGCATGTGAGGCTAATTAATTATTTATGAATTACATGGAGTAGATAGCAATGATGAAGTAAGTAGGAGCGGCAATGGCAAGCGCGTGGCTAAGTATGGGTTTACATGCCTGAAAAGTTGGCTCGGGCACACTTAAACCCAGTCTCGGCATTTGCTAATCGCCCAGTCATCCGATTCCCCGCCTGGTTCGTCAATGTGATACATGAATTATAACGTCTGGCTGTTAGATACGTTCCAAAGGCAACATGTTTATGGTCCGCGGAATACGAACATTACCGGCGAACCTTACCAATGTGTTTGGCACACCCACGGAGTTGTATGCATTGCATCTTTTCATCGACCATGATGTGGTTTGCTTGCCGTAGGCTTTATGATGCCTTCTCAACTGGAACTAATGCGATAAGCACAATGTGTTTCCTTGCGTGCCACAAAACAGTACAACGCATCCAACAACACTCCCAGTGCGCAATGCACAAGTTTGCGGCCCAACAAAACCGGGTTGCATATTAGCGTGGTATGCATAGAAATCATACCAAGCCAGGTGTGGTATTCTTGAGTGACTGCCAACCCCGGGAGTTACCTGAGCTGCATTAACCTGCAGGCATATGCATGCATGGATAGCTTCTCAATGTGCACAGCATCATTAGAGCCACAACAGTGCAGTCCGACGTACACCGATTCATCAGTTGCACATCAGTCCGCCAAGCTAGAGCTGGTACAATACACTCCCTGGCCACACCACAAGCATTCAGTGGAATTGACTGAGCCATGCATTCAGTGTTGATTGCTGCAGGGCTGATATAACTGCCAATTGTCAGTAAGCGCCGATAGCCATAGCGACAGTGCCATCTACGACAGGCCCACAGCTTGACAAGCTCAAAGAGTTCAAAGCAGTGAGCGCAGTAAGGCACAGCGAATCGCACTTGCTCATACAATCCATGCCTTCCATGCCATTCAAGCCAAGGTCGGTACCGACGTTGAGTTGGTTTATTGTTGCTAGATAGCTACAAACCTGTGCACTCCGACACGCTTAGCAAACTAAACCCCAGTTTGGCCAAGATTAGTACTGCACAAGACACTTCACTGGATGTGTTGTGAACCCCTCCAAACACCTCTAACAGCAAGAAACCCTCCACACATGAATAACGAGAACATGACCACCAGCAGCGGCTGACACACATACTTGTGTTACACGCAGTGAGCTGCTGAAGTCTTGGCCAGCTCCATGTACCGATAGAAAGCAACCAATAACAGCAAACACTTGGTATTTGTACACCAATCCACCTCTCAGCCCCCTTCCCAGCATAGCTATGGTGCTCATTCTGGTCTGCTGAATGTACTCTCCTCAATCGGCCGCCCCTCCAAGAACCAATCAAGGGCCTCCTGTGCAATATCACCTCTGACTATGTGTGGGCCATCAAACTCCACATAATGCATCTCTCCCTTGGGCAGAATCTGCTGCAACCTGGGCACCAGGCGGCGACTGCAGACAAGCACAGTAGCAGCGAAGTGCAAGCGTTACATCTGCATTGGCAGTTGGATACTAGTTGCCGCCACTGTGCAATCACTTACCCTAACAATCAATTCCGCAGCAGTAACATGACCTTCCTGCACCTGGGCCAGCTAGGTGCTGCTGCATCAGCTGGAGGTCTGTTAAACAATAGAAACCCTTAAATCTGCACAATGAAACCATTCTACACTACCGGCGGGTAGGTGCTGCCCAATAGTGCAACAGTTCAGACTCTGATGGATCCAGTTGCTGACTGTATCCTAGCTTGCGAACACACCTGCAGAAGTCAATGCCTAGCACCTGGTCATACACGCCATGACTGATGTACACCTTGGGATTTCCCTCCTGCAACCACACAAGTACATCCAGCCAGCAATGATGGATGATCACTTCCAGACAGGTAATTGGCATTTGCTGGCCTCTCACCGGGTTCAGTAATCAGTGACTGAGTTCAGTAAGCACAGCCAGCATGTGAGCACAGTCGAGTACGCCGCTTGGCAAGCAACCTACAGAACATCCTTATACTGCTTTGACCGATATCAGCTGGCAGCCTCAGTGAGGACTGCCGCACCAACCCAGCCAGCAACCAGAGACTGAGCACTGTTCAACCATACTCGTAGAGCACAGTACAGTCAACCAAATCAAACCTACCACAGCTGGTGGCCTCATGAATCCTGGAGAGAATGCAACTATATGGCTGAACAGGTCACCATTGGGTAGTCCAAGGGACAGGGCATAGCTGGCACCATCTGAGAAACCAGCCAAGCCTAATCTGCTGGTGTCAATGGAGTAACGAGAGAAGACGTGCTCCAGCGCACTGTTGATGTAGTCCACATCGGGGCCGAACCCTTTCCTGCAGGTCACAGGAGCACATGAACAGTTCAATTCAGCACCAGATCAGCGTTGGTCGTATATAGCACTTCAACATAAACAGCAAGAATGCAGCGTGCGTTTCCTGCCCCAACAAGAGTAATTGAACTCCCAACACTCCGCTCCCAGCAGCATAGGTGACGATGGCAACTCTTGTACACAGCGCTTCAATGATTGCTGCTCCTGCCTACATACTCAAAAGAATACCTAATACTCCATACTGGCTGCACATATCTAAACTGCACTACTACTGAGTGGCATTCAGTGCACATATTCAAACTGCAGGCTGCAGTGTCAGGCATACACTGCCCCTGGCACAATGACACTGCAAGTGTATGGTGATGTGTATGGTCATGTCATGCAGGCTGGCTGCGGCTAGCACTGAAACACCGCTATTATCGCTTCTGCAGTGCCAGGCGCATACTGCGCTGAGCATGTTGGCACTGCAACAGTGCGGATTGTTGCAGTCCCATGCCTGCCTACTATAGGGGCGAGTCTGGCAGGATGGCACTGCACGCGTATCACTTATGTGTTACGCCTGCCATCTCAAATCACAACGTTGGGGGCCCCAACGCGCTGGCAATGCCATGTTGCAGACTATCGATGCCAGAAAGCCAAGGTGGTCTTCCTGCCTCTGTACCTGATCATGTCCCAGGTGCTGCCTCTGCTCTCAGGCACCAACAGCAGGCATCTGTCCTTGTCAAACACTGAAAGTTCACCGAAGGTTGCCAGGGTATTCTTGCCCTTGCCGCCAGCTCCATGCAACATCACGAGCAGAGGAGATGGCCCAGCTTCGACTGAGTAGGTTGGAGGGACATAAAGGTATCCATCCCTGCATGAACACACAACGCAGCACACTTGTGCATCCACTACTGAAGGTAGAAGGTACAGGAACAACCTCTCAGATCCTGAAACCAAGCTGAGACCGAACTTGCTTGCAAACTACGGTAGGAAATGCAAGTTAGGGGCTAACAATTTCTGCTGTTGAAGTACCGACCAACAATCGTCCATGGGCCCATGGGTACCCGGGTACATAGACCTGCAATAGTCTTTCACTGGTAGCAAGCTGTGTGACTCATCAGAAGAACAAGGTGCAGGACCCGCTTCCTTCATCGCTGCTTCTGCTGTGTCTAGCTTGGTCTAGCAAGATACTGGGCTCAACCCGGCTTTTCCCTATCTGCATGCGCCACAAGCTGCCACCGCTGCTGCAAGCTGCTGTCGTAGTCTTGCTGCTGTGTACCAAGTACTCTCAATCGGGTTGCATGTCAGTTACCTGTCACTTTTGCTCAGGTTCAGCTTAATCACTTGCAGCCTATGGTGTACATACGGGTCACTGCCATTCACGTGAGCCTGGGCACCTGCCGGGCTAACTGCATGGGCTGCACAGCAAGCAGAACAACAGGCGCCCATAGCAGCACAACCGTCATGCACCTGCTTTGCGCTTTCATTGCTCTCTAGACTGGTGCTGCTGACGAGCAGAGCGTATACAAGGAAGCGGTTGCAAATTCAGTAGCTCGCACACGGCAGTTCGAAATCTGAGCACAGCACATGCTGGCAACACATGCTAGCATGCAGCGCTGCAGCTGCAGTGCACTTCATGTACCTGCATGCGCCGTTGCTATGGCAGCTGCGGCTTTGCTGCTGTCAGGTCTTGCTGACAGACGGGCTGCTGACGACATGCTGTTCAGCATGTAACTACTCAGAGCGAGCAGAAAGCGATTCAGTGTCCCGGGCTCTCGGACGTGGGCCGCGCGCTAACAGAGCATAGTTAACTGCAGATTGATATCATCGTAGACCAGAAGGTCTATGCTTAATACTGTAACCAAGAGGGTTCGCCTCTGGACGCGTTGTCGGTCAGCGTACTGTAATCTGGTTTACGTAACCTTGTCGGCTTAGCGCCTGTTACTGATGTCACGTACAGCCGTGCACTGCCACATCCGCCTCTTCAGGTCACCAGGGGCTCCTCATCGGCAAAAGCCAGACGCATTTGGCCTCTTCCATTGGAGCTTTTCTCGCAACAAGCCAATGAGGGCACCCAGCAGGGCCTGTTGGGCTTGGTACTGCCAAAACAGCCGCCTGATCAGCAGCAAACTTGAAAGCGATCCAGATTACATGCTGATAGTCAGATGTCTCGTGGCAGCCAGCATGCAGCTATCTGACTGCCCCTGATGTTCACTCCACAGCGGCAGCGCTGCAGCGGCTAGCCTGCAGTCTCGACCGCTGTTGCGAGCAGGTCGAGCAGTTGTTGCAGAGCGGCTTCTTGTTGTTGACTTGTTTGGGAGTTGACAGCCTGCAAGCTGCCATGCACAGGCTCACTGCTGTGCTGTGCCAGGCTGACAATATAACGCACGATTTGAATCTTAGCAGAGTAACCGTGCCCAAGGGTTGATGCTCAACGCCTTTCACAGTCCGACGGATTATAATATGCCGTTATGTGAGCCCCTGTGTATGCAGAGCACGCCAGTGAGTTGCAGTAGTTGCCTTCGACGCGGTCGAGGAGTTGAGCCGTGATGGTGAACACTCCTGTGGAGCGCTAACCATGGAAAGCTTATACTTCTCGCGTCCTGCTCAGAGGCCCAGGTATGCCTCGGAGCCTGCAACAAGTCTGCCCCCAACTCAGCATCCAGCTTTCCAGCGCAATACCCACCTGCATCGCAATGAAGACACTTACAGCAGCCCCGCACAGACGTACACCGCCGGCCCCGCGAGATCGCTATTTCAAACGCCGCCGTCTAGGCAAGGCATTGGTCGCAGCAGGGCAGCAACCACGGCGTTTGGTGCCATACCAACAGCAGCAGCTGCTGGCGAACAGAAAGAGGACCTGCATGGGCAGTCAGAACCCATGCCAGCCTGTCGTTGGTTATCATGCGTATATAGAGGCGGCCAGCTGGGAGCAGCTGCGTATGATAGGCTCAGCAACGAGGTGGGCATGTGTGCTATTATTTGCAGGAACACAACAGCACAGGATACTATAGACAACATTGTGCGTGCTGCTGGCGACAACGTGCACTGTTGAGCGATACCAAGCACGCTCCTGAGCTTTCAAAACTGCAAGCACGTTATGGCGCTGCGGCAAGCCGCGAACTCATGCCTTTGCTGCCTGCTTTGCTGCCCTGTGGTGCAGCTGTCAGTACTGCAGGTGCCAGATGACAGCAAAGGGGCCTGTGCTTTTCAAATGCTACAATACATCAAACTTCAGACCAACCCAGAAGTCATTGTCCTGCCAGCAACAGCAGAAGCTGCTTTGCTGACAGCAGCAAAGGCCCCAGCTGCTGCTGCAACAGGCGCTGCAGTAGTTGATGGCGAGGAAAGCGATGCAGGAGAGGTGCTAGTGCAGCTGCAGCGGCCATCCATGTTCACTTATGACAAGGTACACAGTGCTGTTCCTGTGTAACACAGCTGGCTACATTCAGCTGCACCTCAGCCTACAGAAGCTTACCTGATGCCGGCTGGCAGGATGGATTCAGGCTTACTCACTGGCACAATGTGCGCAGGACGAGGCTATATCACTGAAAAGTCGTGTAACAATGTTTCTATCTTCAGGCTTTGAAGATGCTGGACGCTGTGGTGATACGGCAGCAGGTGCAGATACAACAGCAGCAGCTGTCTGCAGGTGCCGCTAGACAGCCTGGCAATGCTGGGGCAGGCATAGGCAGGAACCCCGCAAGCCTGATTGACCTTGGTCAGCAGCAACAAGTAGCAGCTCTGGGTGCACTGCTAGCAGTGCTGCTGCAGCAGCAGGTGGGCTGAGGGCTGCTGCTGCAGGAGCAGCACAGGTCCTGGATCGCAGCTGGCACTTGCCATGGTCACATGTACATACTCATGGGGGCTTTGGGGTTGAGTAGTGGCTTGTGTGTTTACAGTGGTCTGGGGCCGGTTGCAGCTTGCCTTGATGCTGGATTACCACTAACGTATCTAGGCAGCTGGGCCACCCTATGTACAGCAAAAGTCAAGCGGTCGCAATATATGCATCACTCTGTCATGTGCTCAATTATCACTACAAGACAGACTTCCTGCACTGCAAACGGCAGTGATGCATGGTGTTCAGGCATGCAGCCCCCAGCCCGAGATGGCATTTTGGCTCTGATCAACACTGCGCTGTGCCCTACAGGAAGACGGAGGTGGCGAAGGTATGTTGATGGTAGACAATCTTACGGAGATGACACTAGATGGGTGAGTGCTGGCCGTCTGTGGCTGCTGTAGTCAATGTGCAGGGCCACAGGTCCAAACCATGACACAAACAGCTAGTTACAGGTCCCAGGCCTCGGGCACCTTCTGTCCAGTGGTCGAATCAGTCTTTTCATACTGCCTTGAACAACCCTCTCCGCTGTTTGGCATACCAACGGTTGGCCATCAAACTAATAGAAAAAAGGTTGCAGGATAGTGCTCAGCTAGCAGCTTGCTGTGTCAGATGCAGCAGGGGCCGCAAGTGGCTGTTTCCAGGACAGCACCCATAAATCTGGACTGTGATACCTCGTTGTTATGCCCACCTGGGACCATATGCAGCATTGCATACCGGTGCTTGAGGGACGACTTGCTGTGCTGGTTTTGCAGGCATCTGCTCGTAGATGGCCCCAGCTTGGCGGCCTTGGATGTGTTCAAGGAAGAAGAGCACCCCAGTGCCATGGGCATCGGCACCAGTAAGGAGGGTGTCAGTGTGTATGGCCTGTTGCAGAGATGTGTCACAGGCATGGTAGGCACTGGCAGTGGTCTGCTCTCTGCACAGTGATGCGTATATGAGGCTGACGAGTCTGTACATGCAATAGTTGAGCTGCCATTGAACACATGTGCATGCTTGTGGTTTGGCCGCACATCACTGCTGCTATTGCGTCCATATCAGCTGATGCATCAGGGTTCAGGGTCGGGGAAGAGGTATGGGTCACCTGCGAGTTGCTGCAGCAGAGGGCTAGCCCTAGGGCTGCAATGTGGAATGCCAGAGCAGTGCCTTGCAGGCCGGCAACGGTCCAGCTATGGAAGTTTGTGATCTGCTGTGGGCTATGCTTGCAGGGCAAACGCTTGATGCGTCAGTGGTTCCTGAGGCCTGTAGTGCAGTTGGATGTCATCTCAAACAGGCATGACACCATTGAGCTGCTGGTTGCGGCACCAAACACGAATGAAGCACTCAGAGCCGCAATGAAGAAGGTGCGTGTGAGGGGTCTGCCACAGCCTCTGCTGTACTGCAGTCCTTGAACTGTGAGCTGTAGCAGTGTAAGATGCACCAGAGGCAGCTACTGGAGTGTCATTCAATGCTAGTAGCAGTTTGCAATCATGTACTCAGCTGCGATTGTGTTTCACTATGGCTCTTCACCAGTAGACCTGCAGCTTGCCAAAGCGTCTGCTGCAGGACTGTCTTTCAGTACTGTGTTTTCAGGCGACCTGGTCCAACAAGGGACTGCAGTTCGCTTGACACAGCTATCATCATGCCCACCGTCTATCTGCACAGGTGCAAGACCTGCCTAGATTGCTGGCTCGCTCGCGGCTCATGCAAGCCCGTCCACAGCTTCAGACGTTCAAGCAGCTGTCTGACAGCATCAACCAGCTGATGCAGCTGAGACAGATGATTGCAACCCTGGCGCCTGCTGCAGCTTCAGTGGCTGTTGCAGGAAATAACAAACAGCCGCACAAGGCACCAAGCAGACACAATACGCAGGTTGGTTTGCTATCACAGCAGCTGCTCAAAAAGCATTTCAGTAAGCCTACTGCCAGGCCCATGTCGAGGCATACGAGAAGTGCAATTCAAGTCAGCTCCCTGGAGCAGCAAGCTATCAGGTATCTCATTCCTGCAAACTCACACCTGGGACCTGAGGTCAGCTTATGGATAGCCCTTTCTGCCATGGTTGCTTCAGGGTCATTCATGGTTGAGTGATGATGAAGACAACGATGGGCTTGGAGGAGGACTATTCGACTGGGACTCTGACCGTCCAAGTAGAGGAGCCGGTGCAGCTGCTGCCCCTCAGATAGCTGAAGGCCCCTGGGACAAGCTACGCATCACCACCACACTGTTTACTGCTATCAGCACAGAATTGCAGGCATGTAAGTGGCATGTAGGAGTTTACGCACTCCCGTAAGCTTTCAGGATGACGTAGCATCCTTCTTACAGAGCAAGCTGCTACATCCTGCACAAAGGAAGCAACAAAGCCTGGATACCAGGTTCTCAACTGACTCCCAGCACAGTATACTATATGTAGTACGGCACTGTGCAGCCTCCTGAGATCCTGATGCAACCTACGAAGTACACCTCTGCACACCAGTTGCACAGTGTAGGGTTGCATGGAGCTTGTGACTGCGGCTGCCTGTGATCCCAAGGCCAGGTTCTGCAGAAGCAACATAGCTGCATAAGCTGCCCTGTGTGTTTCTTATACAGGTGGAGCACTTATAGGTGATGTGCTTGACTTCAGTTGCCCTGTAGAGGGCTGCCTGGTGCAGCCTGGCGTGTGCGATTCACTGGATGAGCTCAAAGCCACACAGCAGGCCCTGCCAGACCTCCTTACACAGGTGGTGCTTGCTGCAGCCGAAGGTGGTTTTCTACTTGCCTTGCTTGAATGCACGGTTCACCGAGGCTTGGATGTCCCCTGCTATGGAGGCTGGACTCTAAGGCGGTGTGATATGTATAGACATCCAAGTCGGTGTGCAGCCCACTGCATGTTGGTGCAAGAATGCTTTGATGCAAGCCAGGCACCTGAATGCCAAAGTCCTGCATGACATGCCATATGACAGACTGGTGACACACCTCTGTGCTGCAGGTTGTGGAGTCTGAGCTTCAGCGAGTGCCGCCGCATGTTGCCCGCCGCTACAGCAAGCAGCTCTGGTCCGTGGTCTACATACCCCAGGTGATCAACCTGCTGCCTGGGCCGCTAACATCGCGACAGGATGTGGGGGTTGGGCCCTAGAACAAGCAGTGTCATGCTGCCAATTACCTGTGTTGCAACTTACATGAGACTTTACTCGTAGTGCTTGGGATGTTACTACCAGTGGGAAGGCAAGCCATCATGAAACAAAACCAGTGGGCAGCCTGGCATTGGTATGCAGTTGTCGAGCTGAGCCTGCAGTATGTTCCCCACAGGCATGTCAACTACCTGCCGCTTTCTGCCGTTCGTGTCTGTTTTGCAGGTTGGCTTTGTAATGTGCGTAACAGGAGGCAAGCTGAGTGAAGAGTTAGCTGAGATGCTCCCCGACTACAATCTGGCTTTCATGGGCGAGGATGGTCCCGCTGGTGCAGCAGCGGCCGCTGGCACCGGCAGCATCGCTGCTGGTGATCCTAGCGCTGCTGACCAGGCAGGGCAGTTGGACACCAGCTGTGCGTATTACTACTCAGAATGCACACAGCAGCTGAACAGTCAGTATGGTGATCTGCAGCACAAGATACAAGACCTAGAGGTGCGGCTGGCTTTATGAAGGACCGGTGTGGTGGCTCTTTGCTGTGGTTTCGCTTTCAGATCAACAAGATCTGACTGCTGCAGCTGGTTCACAGGGCTGCATTGAAGTTCTCCATAGCAGGCCAACAATGTCTGCTAGCAAGGTATTGGTGGTGCTGCTCTTCTCCTGTCTGGCAGCATCATGCAGCTTCCCTGCTTTGCTGCGTCCCATGTAGTCTTGCTCCTTTACAGGAGTGGCCTTTCAGCAACGCGGCCCTTGCTACAACAGCCGTGTGGTGATGTTGTTGCAGACCAGCATATGCACAGAGCTGATCAAGCGGCTGCTAGCCTTCAGCCCTTGCCTGTCAGCAGCTTCAAATGCAGTAGCTGAATTGGACTGTCTGTGCAGCTTTGCAGCAGCAGCACGTGAACTGGGCTACTGCAGACCAACACTAACAACTGACAATGCCATCATCATTGAAGGAGGTGCGATAAACTGGTGCATGGGCCTGCTTACCATTCACTTGTCTATTTAAGATTTACGTAAATTTTATTTAAGGTTTCAGCCTGTGCTTGGTGCATCATCCTGGGACTTATGCTGACTTATGTAAGGTGAATTATGGCAGCAAAGCATGGATGTACAGAACAGATGGAAGTGGTTTATGGTGCTGATCAATCTCTTGTTGCTGCAAAGAGACGTGCTCTGCTATGTTGCTGTTTGCTGAGTCTCCTTGCGCTCGCTGCAGGCCGCCACCCACTGACTGAGCTGCTAGGTCAAGGCACATTCATTCCCAATGACACATGCCTGGGTGATGTTGACAAAGCAGACCATGGCAGCAGACAGGAGCAGCAGCAACAAGGCCCTGGTGGCAGCAGCCCACAAGCTGGTGGGCTGCCAGCAGCAGCACCGCGGATGCTTCTGATCACCGGGCCCAACGCGTCTGGCAAGTCAGTGTACATGAAGCAGGTGAAGCAGAAACCTGCAAACCAAGAATATGTTGACATATCAGGCTACAATCTTCATTGCTTCAAGACCCTGTTTGTTTGCACATTGCACTGTGATGTTGGAGCGTTGTAGGATGCAGCAGAGCAGCCCTCAGCAGGTTCTCCCCTATGTAAGGAATGCTGCTTGGCAAGCAGCGTGCCAGCATTATGCTGATGCTCCGCTGCCAGAACAACTTCCAAGAAGCATAGGCCACGTTCCAGTGAGCAGTTCAATGTGGCATGTATAATGAATGTGGGTGTTGCGTGGAGGTGCTTAGCTGTGTTCCGTGCTGCAGCCGGCTGCTGACAGCATATATATCTTGCACATGTGATGTGCAGGTTGCACTGCTGGTGTACCTGGCCCATGTTGGCAGTTTCATACCTGCTGACCGTGCAGTGATTGGCCTGACTGACCGCATACTTACGAGACTGGCCGGAATGGAGGCAGTGGGGCAACACACAAGCAGCTTCATGGCAGACCTGGGGCAGGTGATTCCAGAGTGCTGCAGCCCAATTGACACAAGTAGTGCCACAAGGTGTCATGTGATGTGCATACCTCGTGTGCTAGCCATATTGTGGTAAATGCATGCTGCAAGCAGACATGTACTTGATGCACTTCACTTGTACATAGCACATGAAGCAGTCACCGGCCAGGAACAGGGTTCCCAGACCTCAGTCAGACCACTGATGCAAGTAGCCAACATTCTCAACTGTGCTGTGTTGCGTGTCACTGGTGCTCCAACATACCACAGATGACGTTGGGCTGCTAGCAGCGATACTGGACATGCACAACTAACGCACGTAGTGCACCTGACCATTGCCTGAGTACTGTTGATTCCAGTTGCTGCTGCAGGTTTGCACCATCCTCAGCCGCGCCACAAGCAGATCCCTGGTGGTCCTTGACGAATTTGGCAAAGGCACGCTCACCACAGATGGAGTGGGGCTGCTAGCAGCCATCCTGGAGCACTATGGTGCTCAGAAGTGCCCACCCTTCGTGCTGGCTTGCACACACTTTCATGAGCTGTTGGACAGAGACATACTGGCAGCAAGTCCAAACATCGAGCACTGTACTATGCAGGTGTGCCTGATTTTGTTTCTAATCTTGGTCCCTGGTGGTGCGTTGAGGAGTCTGTATCCCTTACAGCTCTGCCTGTTCCGTGCTGGACAAGATTAGGACCCTGGGCCATTAATAATCTGTGTGCACGCTTTGATGTTCTCAGTAACAGCATGTGTATCGCCTTGAGCTTCATCTTGCTGGCATCAGCAGCTGACAAGCAGCAGCAGCAGAGGTCATCAAGAAGTGTGTGACCACATCATGCATGAAAATCTTGTCAGTGCCAACCCAAGCCTGATGGAAGATGCCTTGCAAGTCATACATTCCATGCGCTTCCAGCATCTGGCAGACAGCTTACTGCTTGTCAAATGCAACACCTTGTCTGCATGGTCCGGACATAGCCCTACCTGTACACTGGATCCACCTCCGGAGCCTAGCTGTGACAGATGCGCCCTTATGCTGCTGCAGGTGCTTGTGAGTGAACCAAATGGTGGTGATGGAGGTGATGATGCAGTAGTTGAGCAGGAACATACATTTCTGTACAAGCTGGTTAAGGGCCATGTGGCTGCAAGCTATGGGGTGAGTCATGATTCCAGAACATAGCGGCAGTGCTTGCCGAGTCTGTGTACAATCTATCCTGTTTGCATTGTCTAAATCTCTTTTACAATCTGTACTTGACATTCGGTAGTTTGGCTGTGCACTTGCCAAATGCGGGATGTCTCACAATATATAAGCGCGACTACCTGCTGGTAATGTGTGCAAGCCGAAGTTCGGAGTGGCGTAGGGTGATAATTTTCAGTTCTGCTGGTGCGGTTGGCCTGTGATGGCCCATCTGAGCTGTGTGAAGTTTTAGCTCATGCAACAGGAAAGGGTGTGCATGATATTCTGGTCTCTATATTTGCGCTGCAGTTGCACTGTGCGAGGATGTGTGGAGTGGACAAAGCTGTG